>VZTO01027453.1:0-65135 GCA_013400615.1 Syrrhaptes paradoxus
AACTACGCAAGGGAAACTTTATTCGTTGTTAGCAGGAGTATGGAAATTGACACTCATTTTCAGATGCTTTCCAACCTACTTTAACAGGCATCGCTATCCTGAACAGTGTGGTATGTACAGTCAAAGGCTTCTCAGGAAAGTTTCCCCAGTACTGTTGAAAGACACTGAGTCTTGGCAGTCAAAATCATCTGGACAGTATGTTTCATTGCCTATCATGTCTTCCCAGCAATACTCACCATTTCTGAAAACAGTTTTTAGTTGCACTGACAAACCCGTTATTAGGCATTAGCTTTGTTCTCTCAGGTCTTCTGTTATCCAGCTGTTCTTTCTTTATTTTGTCTATTGGTTGCAGACCTGAATTCTTTGCAGACACCCTTCTTTCCTTTGACAGAAAAAGCAACATAAACCAGTAAAACACTTCACAGACATGTAATTTCTGCAACTGTCACCTACACTTCATTCATTCAGGTCCTGAAAGATAACCTCTTTGTCGAGGTACAATGGGACAAGCCCTATACGACTGTAAATAAATATAGTTGCATTAAATTAGATGAATTTATATTGATTAATACTGAAAAGACTCTTTCAAAATCAAAACAAAATTTTAAATCTATTAAAATAATAATTAATGAGAATCAGAAAAAAATTGAATCTTGGCTAATTGTGAGGAACCCATTAGGGATGCTCTCAAAGCAAGACAACATAAATATGTGTATGGAAGTAATCTGGTCTTTCTTTGCTTGTGATGGTTCAAAAAAAAAAAAAAGACAGCTCTGCTTCATCAGGAAATGCTGAAATAGTACCATTTGAACTACCTTTTCTCTATGGAAAGCCACTGCTTGCCTTTGGGAAATCTAGATGCTCTAAGGTCTGTAAAAAGGGAATTGATTTACATTTGTCTATCAGGATAGAAAACCTGCCAATTCAAGAGTGTGAACTGAAGAGGAATTTTACTTTCTCTTTAATTCAACTTTAAGCATTTACATTTCAGGCTATCTGTACATGTACATTACATATGATTTCCCGAGCTTTTCTTAATAGGAAAATTAAAAATATTAGTTCAGTCTTGTATTTCTACTCTATGGACATCTCTATTGTACTGCAGGTCCTGGTATAATGCTTCCAGATGATTGACAAGTCAGTGGTACCGATGCTTGTACAGGTACCAAGCAGCTTTACTTAGTGCTTTGGACAACGCGTGCACTGTGAGGGACAGTGGCCAGCCGCAGAATAACCGATAAGGCTCTCTGACAATGGCCTCTCTGTCATCAGTGACTTTTACCTCACAGTGCCTCAAGCAAATGTTTTTTATTTAGTTTTTCAAATATGCTCAGCCTCATTTAGCTTTCCTCCCTTTATGGAAATAATATTTATTTCTCTTAGCAGTGGTCTCTACAGACTAAGCACAGGAATCTGAGCTTCATTGTTTCAGTTATTTTCTTCACACTGTTTTGGTTTTTTTTCCATGACCATGCAAACCTCACCCCAATTCCTTGTTCCAGGCAATTCTGGAGTGAGTGCTCGTTTTTAATGAAGAATTGCCTTCTCTGAAGCCAGCTACTTTCCCAACCAGTTACTTATTAAAAAAAAAATTATAAAAATATTAATTCTTATGATTTATCAGTTCAGTTTTCAGTTAGCAGTCTTCACTTATAAATGGGCAACTCTATTCTTGTAAATACAACTGAGCATAATTTTGAAGTACCAATTCTTGCATGACAGATTTGTTACTCTGCAAATTTCAGGCTCTCTTCATTAAGAAAGCCTGTTGCATTAATTGGTATGTCTGACACAACGACAGCGTGCAGGCAGGGGTGCATGATTTAAGTTATGCTCCTGCAAGTACAGGCTGGACAGACTTTTAAAGGAACTCCAGAGTAAATGAGTTAACAATAAGTCTGATTTAAAACAAAATACTGTAAGGCCTCTGTTAGGTTATATCTGTATGTGCAGCACAGGGGCTCTGGGGAAAGACAGGCTGTTAACTGCCTGTGTCTTAGTCTAGGACTTTGGCCTTACTCAAGAGCAGACTGCAGGTTTGGGATGGTAACTGATCTTTACAGCATGCACTTAAGACTCTAAGGCAGTTTGGATTTGCTTCTCACATAGACTACCATGGCAGAGATGTACTTCTTTGACTCTGAGAAGTCATCTCATTGTCCATCCCTGTAGCTGAGGAGGGCAGCAGAGCCTGTGCCCTTTGCTGTCCTTTTATTCTCTCACGTAGTTCTTACAGGATCCTCTTGGGTGAAGGCAGCAAAACAAAGCTGTTACAGGGGTATTTGAGTAGCTGTAAATTCTCCCACAAGCCAAACTAACCTCGATTAACAGCATTTTTAAACTCAGGAAATACTCACAGGTCCAAACCTCTGTGAGGACTGTCCCTTCCCTGCATCGCAGCCCTCCTGCTTGACCCACTTTCATTTCAGTCTGTCAGACTCCAGCTTGGAATGTTGTGCCCTGACTTAGCTGTCCTGAAATTCATTTTGATCATGTTACTTCTGGGATTAAGAAGCTCCATTGACCTTTTTTTTTTTTTTTTTGAAAGCAGGGATAGAATTTAAAGTTTTTCCTTACTGTGTTCAAGACATTTCAGGCCCCTCATTCATGGTATTTATAGGAAGTGATCGATCCCTGTCGTCCATCCTGAGCTTGTACTCAGCCTTAGATTACTTTCTGCCTTGGCTGCTTGTCATTCTCTGTTAAAATTCAAGCATTTTTCATTTTGACTCTTGTACATTCTGATTCTTGCTAGGGACCTAAACCAGCAACCACTGTACATCAAAAATGCTGCCATTAGACATGTACTTAATTGTTTTGCTGAACTGGGACATAAGTTTCTGTGCAACCTCATGATATATCCATTCTAGCAAGCACTGCAGGCCAGCAGACTGAAATGGCTGTTCCAAGGACTCAATGTTGCACTACACGTTGCAGAGATTTACTTTGGACTAGTTTAGTCTGGTCCCATGGATTTATGCTCATTAGCAGTTGGAGTGAATTAGGTACATTTCTGGAACACTTCTTCAGTCCAGTTTCATTGGAGCAAAATCTGAGTTCACTCTGAGGCTACCCTCCAGTGAAAACCAAACCATGCTAAATGGAGACAATTGGGAGTCAAACTGAAACACTGATGCAGATACACTTTTGGACTCCCCAGTGTAGGAAAGAATCATTACTATTTCATTTTCCTGTGTTTTTCCAAATTTACTCCATGCAGGTGAAGATTTCAAAAGTGATTATTATACTGTTAACTTAATATAGTGATTGGGCTCTTCAGCTCACAGGCTGTTTTTAACATGTGTAATGCAATGCCAGACAGCCACTGTCTCCAGTTACAAACTGGTAAAACACTTAGCACAAAATGAAATTATAAGGCCTTTCCTGCGATCTTTCTTCAAGGGCTAACATTTAGATATAACAGACACTGCAGAATTGGCTGTTTGGATACACTATTAGAGAGAGGAACTTCAGCTCGTGTAACGAGTCATAGTTTATGGGAAATGAAGTAGCAGTGGCAATGTTAGTCTTTTCAGAACTACCCAGTCATCAGTGGCCCACCATACATTTTAAGCAGCTTGACAATGACTTTCCGTTTGTCTCCAAATATTTAATTATTTGTTGGATATGTTCACAGTGTTGTCAAAACCACGTAACTCCAAATCCCCAGATGCTTGGAACTCAGTCTTAATCTCACAGATGTGTAAATCAGGAGAAAATACAAAGCAGACATTAATGTTATATCTTCATCAATATCAACCAATTAACTGCCTGAAGGAGAAACATAAGCAGCTGTATTTGGAAAGCGGGAGAGGAGAAGTAGTATATTTATTCTATTACACAACAACTGATGAGTGAAGTAAAGCAGGAACACAAGAAAATATATTTAACTTCACACTTTCTTTTTTCTTCCTTGCTCAGTAGCAATATATGCCATTAAGGCATCAAATTTTCCAATTGGTAGGTTTTGGTTTTGGTCAGAAAAATACGATGGCTGGAGGGTTTATCTGACAATAAGCACTATGCCTTTTTGCTACCTCCTAGGCTCCTGACTGCTAAAGTAATGTAGGTTTTGTTCAATAAAATAGAATTTTCTATATATTCAGTATATGTACATCATGACTCAGACAGGAAAACCTCGATATTTAATTATGTAACATACACAAATGGTACAACCCTTTACACAACAAAACCTCCTATGTGCTCTTCAGGTTTCTAGTGAGAACTGTGATGTAATTTGGTCTTTTGAGCTGTTGGTCTGTGATAATGGACAGCTCCCCAACTCCCTCCCTTACAGGGCAGTTTCTCTGGTTTCTTTGTGCCTGTCTGAAACAGGCAGGATAAGGCTACGTACACTAGAGAAGGGGATGATTAGATGTGATTGATGTCCTTCCTCCATTCTGTGAGAGATTTTGCTCATCCTGTATCCAGCACACTGAGCTGGTGCTTGCACATCCCAATACTTGTACAGCTTCATGAGCAGATTAGCCTTTCCAACCACTCTTTTCTGTCCTTGTCCCTCTTGCAATGCTTCAGAGTTAAGTCTCATTTACTAAAGCCACTGTGTTTCAAATGTGCAATGATTGTAAATGCCAACATTTTGGGGGTTCCAGCTTGAGACATTTCCGAGAGGCCTGACTCTCTGAAACAGTTATCATAATATCCACCCTCAGCTATCACAGCTTTAGAAACGCCTCATGGAGGAATGCCAAAAACAAATCAACTCACTAATAATTTTTTTTATAGACCTTTCTGTAATTTCTTAGGCCAAATCACAAAATCATTACTCAGGTAAAACTTATTGGAAAGGACATAAAGCCTGACTTTATAGAAATCAGTAAGAGAACAATTCACAAGCCATGTATACAGTAAGGAGCGAGTTCTTTAAAAGATAGGATTTTAATTGGACTCTCAAATGGTGCAAGTAACGACCTTAGAAGATAAAAAGCTATTGGGAATAACATGATAGCAGAAACCCACTACAATTTAAGATGCCAGTACACCCACACCATACTGCAAGCATGAGAGAGGATGAATTACTTTAAGACTAAGACTGATGAGAAGGAAGTGACATTTCAGTATGATTCATCACTTACTGAATTTTATTGAGTGGTGGGCTGCTCATTCTGAGTCTTCAGCTCTGGGAACAAAAAAATATTTGAAGAGAAACATTCCACTCGCTGGTTTTCATATCAGCTCAATACAGCAATTTCATCCAAGAGAACTGGAAACTGGCCATATTGCTGTGTTACTTGATGGCAACTTGTTATGGTGAGTGCATATATAAGCACACCATTTGCATACACACACTATTCACATAACTGGGGGATGTGTGTATATAGATATGTACACACACAGATCAATAAGCAAATAAAGGCTTTTCAAAATGTTCAGCCAAATCTGCATTGCAGAAATTGTAAAGAATTGTTCCAACTCTTCATTCTGTAACGTGGGATTTATGGTGCTCTAAATCCCATTTATATTTTTATCTGAATCAGCCTGCTCATCCCTTGCTGCTCTGCCTTCCCAAATCAAATTCAGTCCGTTCTCCCTAGCTCTGTCTGAATGTTTCCTTTGATTGAGTGATGTTATTTCTAGAAAAAACACTCAAATCAATTTAATGCAAATTCCTTTTCACGTTCTGGTTGACCCATCAGGACATCGACAATAATAGATTGAAGTAGTTACTTCCTGAGGCAGATGACTCATTGAGTGCTTAGTAATCAATTTTCATCGTTGTGACTGCATAATCTGTCTTCGGGGTTCTGTTACATATCGTGACTAGAATGCCACAGAATCTTGAATTGCCTCATACAGAAAATGAATGGTGAGCCATCAGCCATTCAGCCGCTTCAAATTGCACAAACAACCGTGACAGAGTTACCTCTCATACAGAAAGGGTCTGGCTGTTCTCATCCACACCAACCGAAGACAGGAGTAAATCCAGGTGAACTGATGGTGGTGTGCTAGTTGAAATCCACAACAGCTAAGATCAGAATTTGGTCCTTTGTGGATGTGCCAGTTTAATATTGTTGTGAAATCAGAAGGAACTCACTGCATTCAACCTTTTCTCATCTTTACAAAAATCTGTTTAACTGCTCCCAAACTGAGAGGTGTAAAATCAAAACAAAGTGAATGAATTTTGATCTACTTCCTAATGATCTTCAAGGCACAGGCATGCAAAACTACCTTCTTATCATAGAATCCTAGAATGGCCTGGGTTGGAAAGGACCTTAAAGATCATCTACTTCCAACCCCCCTGCTGTGGGCAGGGTTGGCAACCGCTAGAGCAGGCTGCCCAGGGCCCCATCCAGCCTGGCCCTGAGTGCCTCCAGGGATGGGGCATCCACAGCTTCTCTGGGCAACCTGGGCCACTGCCTCACCACCCTCACAGTGAAAAATTTCTTATCAAAGAAGAAACAGTTTCATTAGTGTTTGGGAAAGGATTCTTTCTAACAGTTAAACTGGCTGAATTTTTAGCAACTATGCACATGTAAATAGGAAAAATATCTACTACAGGAAAACTGGGAGGAAGTATTTCTCGTATACTAGCATACACAAGTGGTTAGAGAAAAAAGACAGATGTTTTAAAAATAGCAATACAGAAATCTCCTTGTCCAAAACACAGCATACCACTACTGCCATGCACAACAGTGAAATATCCCTTAACTGCAGCACTCAAAAGGTTCTGAGATTCAGCAGCACCCTAAGCGATATACACAGAGATAGCTGGATGGGGCACTCTTCATGTCCAGAAAAATAAGCCTTTGGGGCTCCACCTGAAGTAACTTCTGCTGTTATATTTTCTTGATGATGCTTAAAGAACAAAAACACCCACTGCTCCTTAGCATGCTCTAGGCTCCCAGGGAAACCAGAGTGTCTTTAGGCTTAATAACAAACATCTGCCTCACAAAGCAGCACACAAATAAACAGCACTATTTGACTGCTGCAGTGTGGTTGAGAGTACACCAGCATCATTCTACCTTACCAGTTCTCCAGTGTAGCCTAAATCTTGTACCCTGGAAGCAATTGCAGCCTCCTCCAATTAGAGCTTTCTTGTCTCATTTTGTTTCCAGTTTAGGTGTCTCTCGGCTCTAGCAACAGAAAGACTGCAACAGTAGTACCAGGGTGTACATCTGAGTCCTCAGAGCTACTGCCACGGCTTGTGCAGGGTTTGATATCAAGCCACTTGGAATGCCAGCAGCTGTCTGATAACTAAGCACAGATTCACCATGCCTGAGGGCTAATCTGTTCAGCACTGACACACAGAAGGCTTGAACCTGGCCCCTGTTCTCATTCACAATACACCCTTAAGGACCCTGCCAACAGTAACTTTTTCAAATCAGGCATAGAAAGAGAGAGAGGAAATTTAGTAGAAGATCCTATCCTACGGACAGAGTCATGAACTAGTTGCTCCCTGTAAAGATGCTCAAAGGCCCTGCATCTCTTCTAACCAATGCTGCTTGTTCGATGTCTGTGTATATATCTCTTCCTAATACAGAAAAACTCACAGCCATCATGATCCAGTTTGTGGTAATTTAAGTGTCCAAGTGAACATGTAGTAGCAGCATGATCACAGGAGTCAGCTCTGATATTTCACATCACCTAACAGAATGTCTCATAATTATCAATGAAGTGGCTGAGACGAAAAGAGAACTTTCCTAAAGGAAAAACACATATAGAGATTGTGTGAAGCAGAGCCACAGATACACTTAATAATAGCACCTGCCTTAGCCACAAGTACAGTTCCTTTTGATCACGGCTATTATCTCCACAGGTAGCTGCTCTTTTGCCTTCCTGATTTTCCATATTGTGCCACTAAAATACACTCTCAAACAGGTAGGTTTTTGTTTTTTAAGACAGTTGCTACAATAAAAAAAAAGGAAGATGAAAAGTGATTTGCATTTTTTTTCTGAGAAAAGATTCTAGCAACAGCAGTGCTTTGCCCTGAAGTTCTGCTGTTATACAAAATCTCCTCACATTTTCCTTTTTATCTGAGGATCTCAAAGCAATCGACAAACTGTGTGCTCCATCCTTTGAAGCTGACGACAGTGGACACAAGAAAAGAATTCTGACTTGGCCGTGGGAAAGGCAACTGTAATCCCAGATGTACGAACAGAAGAATTTTAACGAAAGATGGGAAATCATTAAAGCGAACGTTAATGACACCACTAAGTTCTGAGCTGAAAAAAATGTATACAATTCTGAGGGCACTTAAAATAGAAAGATAAACTGGATCGCATGCAGAGAAGTGCTTCTAGGATGACCTGAGCAGTGGAGAACATGTTTATCAGAAATGAGAAAACAACACTGGGAGGGAAAAGGACATCTTTAAGTATCGGCAAGACTAGCACAATAAGAAATAGGAATCAACAAACCACAATACATTTAGGGTGGAAATAGTAAGATTGTTTCTGAGCAGTCAGTCTCTGAAATAGCCTTCTGATGCTATTGCTAAGGCTTTTGGTAAGACAAGGCTTCCAGGTTTATGAAGGTAGCAATACCACCCAGTTCCCTGTGAAGGGAAGCGCTTGGATTCTGTGTTTTCTTGCCCTGCGCTAATACACGATCACGTAACAGTAGCAGCTTCTAACTTGGCAAGCCCCTCTCAAGGCTTTAGCACCAAAGTACAGCACTTAAGTCTGCAAGTAGCCTACTCCTCTTAATTCTGCCAAGCCACAGCACTTATTTCTTCCACCTCTTCTTAATTTTGTGACCATATTTATCTGGTTTCCAAAGGCAGCACCTTACTACAGGATTTTAACAAGCGAATTCACAGGGTGTTCTGCATGAGGTTGTCCGTTCAACGTAGAGATGATAATGCACAACTTTGAATTGATAAACCCAGATCTGTAAAAGCTCTCACACTAAATACAGAAAACCATCAGGAAATGTTTAGGCCTTTAAGGTATCAGACTGTGTGATCTATCATTTCCTTTCGACTGAGTCAGCCTCAAGATGTAAAAATTTCTGAAGAGTAGGAAAAAAAACCACCACAAATACAACACTGTTTGAAAGTGTAAAGGCACTGATTTTGGTCCAGTGTTATCTGGTGGAGAACATTCATACTAAACAACACTTAAGTAGCTCTGGGTACACATAATGTTTTGCCCATATCCACAAAAATTCTTGTTGGAAATATTTCTTTCAATAAATGTTGGAAAGCCCCACTCTTATAACTTGTCTGTAAAAATAACATTACAAAAGATAAACATAAGAAATAGTCAAAGGTTACTGATCACAACCTATGGGCTGAAAATTATCTGTCCAGACAAACGAGGAAACATTAAAAAATAACAAACAGTAAAAAATAACTATCAGAAAATAAAGAAAATTTATAGAAATATTTGCAAACCAAAAATACTATATTCATAATAATTTATAATAAATATCTTTCCTTATATCTACTTTTAAAGTATAATAACTTACAGAAATTGACATGAATAATCTCAGTTCTGCATTAATATAATTCATCGCTACAGGGACACATTATTTAAAGAGTAGCATTAAGTCCCACAAATGTAACCATAGTTGCAGTGGAGTGGAATATAATTAACCTTTACATAGTTCAGAGGCACAAAGGTTATGACACCTGCCACTTACAAAATACTTGTGGCTGGTCTGGGGAAACTGGGTTTCCTGTAGGTACCTGGCTGATTATCCTGAATCTGCATATATACACACACATCATGTCAAATACAATTTTTAGTACTTACAGTGATGCTTCATAAGACTGCACATTATCTGACGTAAGCAAGCATTGCAGATCTGGTTTAAAGGTATTCACCTTTCTGGTTCACCTCTCCTTAGCCTTGTGGTGCTTTGAGGAGGACACCTCCCTTGCTCCAGCCCAGGAGAGTGCATGGTCAATGGATGTGCATGCACCAGGAACTCACAGCAAAGGCAAGCCCTGACCATGCAGAAGCAGAGACCATGCCCTCTGGGAGGGTACATAGGCTCTGCAAGGAGCTGTGTGAGTGCAGCTTGCAGTGCCTGCTGCACGTGGGAGTGATTCAGGCCCGGCAGCGGCTATGCGGTGGGCAGGGTGCTGCTTGCTTGTGTGGTTAGTGTGCAAGATGAGCTGGGACATTAATAACAGTCAAGCAACCAAAACAAGTGTGTTGTGCTTAGATGTATTTTTAACAGGGCTTTTGAGGTGAAGATAGCTCTTAGTCGACCTTCAGCACACACAGATTAAAAATGTTCTCTTGAAACATCCCATCCAAAAATTTGAAAGGATAGGCATAGACTCTGCCGATTTTTCAAATATTCCGTAAAGAGCAAACAAAGTTCAGAGAAGATGCTATCTCTAGAGCGCCTGGGGTACTGATGGCAGGAAGACCCTGATCAGTTAGGGGCAAGACTTGAAGCAATAGCTTTTGATTTAACCATGATCAGGGAAAGACCATGGTTCACAAGCTAACTACAGAAGTAAACCCTGTAATGACAACAAAATGCCATCATATTCAGCATCCTTGCAGATGGAAAAGCCAAAAGAAAAAAAAAACCACAAACACACAAACCACAAATCCATTTACCAGTGACACTTCAGCCCTTTAAATGTTATATAACAGAGAGAAGGCTCGTTAATGAGAACATTTGAAAGTAAAATTCTTGCAAACAGCACAGACAATGTTTAAAGATATCATATTAGAGTCTCAGAGTAAATGTATACAAGGCACAGCAAATGAAGGGCCACCAAATGAAGCTAGCAGATTTTAATAGCTGAGCAAGGGGAATTATTAGCAGTAAAAGAACAACAAAAAAGTAAAAACCATATGTAAAAACATACAAAAAAGGCCTAAATTCTGGCAAGTTAAATGTAAATTGTTAAAGCAGGTGAGAGATTTTGGGGAATAACTTATTTCAGGCACAAAAGCTAGTAATAAAGGTTTTTCTAAATACAATGGAAGAAGAATGCCTGCCAGAGAGTTGCTGTGATCAACAGATAATCAAGGCAGAAAAAGGCATTCTGCCATTGCCAAAGAAAGCTTACTTCTTCAACCTGTGTCCATTGACACCTCTGAATATTCCCACACCAGGATGAGGTGAGTCTGAGAGAACATTTCAATAACAAAGGTTTAAAAACAAACAAACAAATAAAAAAACAACCCCAAACCTAAATGGTAACAAATTTCCATGACGGGAGGATACTCACCCAAAAGCTGCAAAATAACCGGGAGAACTACTCCCTAGTATACAGTTACTGCCCACAAACAAAGCCCGGCTTGCTGTTCCTGTAAAGGAAGGACTCTAAATTCTATGACACAAAAGCCCATTGCTTGGATATTTCTTATCAAAGTAATCCCCTTGGCTGCAATACACAACTGCCCTGTGAGTGGGACCTTTACTCACCACTTCAGAATGAATGCGGTGGGGCAGAACACACTCACTCTGCTGCGCTGACAAAAGCTGTTGTTGGAGAGGTGCAGCAGGTATTGATCACCTTTTCAGTTCTAGAATGGTGATGGCAAATTGCTACAGTCAGTACAGCTGGTAACGGCAATTTTTATTTATAATTGGTGGTCTAAGCTAAAGCCAAATATCAAATGGACATAGAAACTGGAAAAATAAAATAGTCAATACAAGTAAAGAGCTCATTTCCAACGATGTCACGTACCACACTATTGAATGACATGTACTGTGCAGTACTCAGCATAGCAAAGTATCCGAGAGATTGCTGCATAGCAGCAGCTGGCAAACACTCCTGGCTATTACACCTCCTTGTTCTTAATAGATAATCCCTCAGAATCAGACTTGAAAGCTGGCACCAAAAGTCTGAGGTTTTTGTTCAAGTATTGGGGGTGTTAGCGTTCTCCATCTGGTATTTTTGTGAAAACTAAATATTCCCTTTAAATAGAGATAAATAAATATAACAACACTCATGGTGGCAGGAGAAAAACATGATGATAGATTTTTTTCAACATTGGCCTTTGACTCTACACCGGGATTGAAGCGACAGAATCAAAAGAGAGTACCTAGTGCCATGGCTCGGTACACAGCCTGTACAAGGAAGGTGGAAAGGGTCTGCTTTCTCATGTATAAATACAGTCTTCTTTTAAAATGATTATAATTATTCTCCTTCAAATTAGAAGTGAAAGAAGTGTAAAGCCAGGATAGCACACGTGAATATAATTTAAAATCTTAGGGGAGTTGCTAAAGTATATGTCATTAACTCAACTGAAGTTCTGTGGAAGAAGGAATCCCCAGCAGTTTGCAAACTTAGAATATTCTGAAAAAATATGGTTGGTTTACTACAGTCCTTAAGTATACCACTTGCTGTTTTACATAAAAATATCAGACTTATTTTCATTGGTAAAGCTTAATGAAAAGTGGAAAGGGGCTGCAAGAAAGCAGCAGGATTTATTTTCAGATTTTCCTAATTAAAATTTAGTGAGGCAAAAGTACTTGATACATGAGCTTACATCCCTCTGAGGATATTTTGGTTTTAATGCATTTAGAATGTTCAAACCCCCCCCCCATTATCTTTAATGTTTAAAACAGTGATAATACATACAGAAAATCTAATCATTCTCTTATTCCTTGTTGGAAAATGACAGTGCCAACAGCCTCGCTAAATATGAAACTTAATCATCAGAACTTGCCCATCAAACTGAATTTACCAATTCTGTTTAGCAAAGGTGCAAAGGGATAAATATATGTTTCTGTTTGCTTTTATTTTCCCCTAAACCCAGGATTACTGTACATAAGAAATTTGCACATGTTCTTCTATTTGTGTGCATGTCCTTCACTCTCTGGCTTTTATCTCACTTACAGAACTAAAATTTAGTGTTTTCTATACTCCTTACAGAATATAATGAAAGGATATAAAGATAAGAGATGCATAGATGGCTGAATATACTTAGTTCCTATGAGAATGCTCATGAACTGCTAAGAACAAGCCCCAGAGCAAGACAAAGTTATAAATACCATCAAAAATATTTTCTTTGAAAGAGCTCACTGGTATTATCATGATGACAAGATGTAAACAAAGGTATCTAGATACTGCTTTAAAATTATGAACATGCTTTGGTGACTCTGTCATCTCACCTGAGCAATACAGAGGAAAAAGGGCAACCCGTTTAATTTAGTTCAGCTGTGAATAATGACCTAGTACAATTCTCAGGGGTTGGTTTTAGTTTTTTGTGACTCTATGCTTTGTTCTAAGAGAACGTATCGTATTAATGTAATACCTCTGCAGTCACTGGCCTGCAGTAACATTGAAACATGTGGTCAGCAGACAGCAGAATCCCAAGCAAAATAATGGGATTTCTCTTAATTTGATTTGCCGCAGACGCAGCTAGCATGCCAGCATTCTCCTTGCAGAGATGCTACTGCTTATGTTTTGGTTGCTAATTAACATAGTCACTTAGAGGTACAGAATGCTGCTAGCTCAGCTACCATTCCACATAAATCTAATTTGGCCTTGAAGAGTGTTGCTAGAGCTATGGATATGAGGAACTGTCTGACGAACAGCACAACAGCCTAATGCATCTGGCAACATGTGAAGTTCTGCATCCCATTTGCTGCCTGGTACAGCAGAAGAAGGGAGAACAGTAGTCGCTGCAGGTAACAAATCAATGTCTTTCACAAATGTTCCTCTGGCCATGGCAATTCAGTAATAACAAAAAAAACATGAGATTGAAAGGATATGAAACCTATAAAGAACAGATTTTAAACTGGTTTTGAAAGTTTCTAAACTAGGCATCAGAATGGATGGTCTGTGTTGAAGTAAATGCCTGGTCTAACTCCTAAAACTCTGCGTAGAGAGTGACATTTCAATTTTCCTCAGCTTTTGGAAGCTTGATTTTACAGCTCCAGAACTCAGTCTTTGAGAAGCACCTTTGAGAAGCAGTTGTAATAAAGTATACAGAGCAAGGATATGGGCAACTCTAATCCTTACTGTCTGTGAAAAACAATCCAAAATCAGACTCCATCCTTGGGAGAGAAAAAATACTACAACACGACAAAGAGCAACTAGGAGCCCAAATGTGTTTTTTCTACTAATGCATAGTATCACCAGAAAGCCACGTGGCTTAAAGGCATTTCACAAGCAAATACAATTAAGCAGAAATAAAAATCTAATATAAAAAAAAAAATAAAGTGCCTTAGAACAGAACGATAGTAAAAAGTAATTTGAGGGAGCTTTAGTTCCACTGAACTATCAGATCCTATTGAAAAATTGCACTGGTGTTGGAATTCCTCCTTTTAATTAGTTCCTGCATCCTTGCTTACAACTGTAGCAGCACAAGGTTTGAGGGCCTCAGCAGAATTCAGCTCATAAAGTTCTATTCAGGCTCACACCAACGTAATTTATGGCCAAACCCTGTGCTGTAAAGAACATAATGTTAATGATCTTAGAATCTGTTAGGCCTCTGCAACAACCGAGAATTACAACTCTGTCTGCATACGCATTGGAAACTCCCCAAGATTAAAGCCTGAAAAATGAACTGCTGTCATGTTTCACAATGCAATTAAATATATCAGTGTCTCAAGGGCCAGCAGCTAGGTCTCAGAATAACACTGTCAGACACAAGAGTATCAGTGTCCTAGCCTGGTCCATCCTGAAATTAGGCCCTACAAAGGTGTCACTTCATGCTTCTAAACAGGACACTAAAATGGGAACAAATTGTGGAAAAAGGCATTTACCACAGGTAAAATCCTCTCACAGACAACGTTCAGTTTGTGGTCTGTTATAAAAATACTGGAAACCAACAGTGAGATTCACCCAAGTCCTCTTTATTGCCTTAGTACCACCATGTGCTAGCGCTCAGTGTTCATTCTAGGATTTTATCTAAAGACCCTTTATCTATTAAGGGCCTGTCACCAATGCATAGAAAGACTGCCTGAGCACTGTGGATGCCACTCCACTTTGCAGCTTCCTCCAAGGGCTTAATGCAGTGACTATATCATTTTCTTCAACAGTTGCTACTGGAGAGGGGAAGTAATAGAACATGAACATCATAAAATATATTTATAGGGTAGGACATAACACATAAAAAACAACAGTTTGCCATAACTAGCTGATCGCTAATAATTTCTTAGTATATATTAGGTAGCAACAAAGCATGGAAACATTTCAAACAATACACAGAAAAACATGAAAATACCAAGTATACAGTGACCTGAACACTTTTTCTATGAATAAGGATGCAGACCGAGTCAGGAACGTAAGGGGCAATACGGATCATCGAGTGAAACTGCAAGTACTAGGGCTGAGTAAGACAAATGCGATGGCTCCATAGCACGGGTGATCAATGTGATTTCACACCCCATCCGTGTCCCTTGCTTCTGCGCTGAAGAGCACTGACAGTCCAAACACCTGCTGCTCAGCAGGTAAGGGTGTGATGTTTATGGCTGAAACAGAGAGCAGTGTTAAAAGTCGCTGGAAGGGCATCTTGTCCCACCTTTTAGTAGATTTACAGGTGAGAAGCCCCCTTTGCTTCTGAGTTAATTCAGTTTTTGCTGTTTTGCTCTTTTTTTTTTTTTTAATACAGATGAAGGAAGTTGGTAGAGCCTGCTGGTAGCTGATAAGACCCATTTCAACATGACTTGTCTTTCAAAAACAATATTTTATAGACAAGGTCATTAAATAAGGCTGTAGTTTGGGGTATAAGATTTTCCCTCATGTGGTAGGACAAAGCAGTTCACATCAAAACAAAGCTTTAGTCATTTGGTGAGTCTGTAATTTTTTTCATCATCATCATTAGCCTTTCTTAATTTCAGCAACACATATCAGCTTCCCTTCTTCAACTGACATAAAGGTGATAGTTTTATGAACCCAATAAAACTTGTTTGTTTACATCTTACGGATCCAGATGAAGCTGTCTGCTTATCACCTCTGTTCAAGCATTTTAAGACCCAATAAATTTCTCCAGACTGAACTTCTGTAGTGTTGCACAGGGACCAAATCAAGTGAGCTTGTCACTGGTCAGCTTAGTCATCTGCACACAGCTTGGAAAGATCACTGCACACGTTCAGTCCAGTTCCTAGTAGATTTTATGACAAAAGTACAAGAAGAGATCAAACAATTTATGTGACAAGCAGGATAATACAGGAAGATGTGAACAGCTGATGGCAGCACAACAGGGGAACTTAAAGCACCGCAATCAATAGGCAGTGACAAAAGTTCACAGTTTTAAAGTACAGATAGATAGTGCTTCATGATCCATCTCCTCTCCTGTTTTCCCAGTGCCAAAGGATTTGCATTTGGCAAAGATCTCTCTGACATTTTCTCTGTTACTCAGTATCAAACTTTCCCACTCATAAAATCAATCGACATGCCAATCAATGTTCTCCAGAGCTGCTGAACTTCCTGAAGAGCTCTGTGCACTGTGCTCTTCAACTTGCCTTACCACTTCTTCTCGCCCACTTTCAGGTCTTGGTATCTGGGTCTGACAACCAGGAAACTACACCCTTGAGGACTCCAGAAGCCCTGAAGCATGCTATAACGGTTGCCGGAAAAATCACCTGTAAGATACTTGAATGCATTCCTACCACCAAAAATTTTCATACATTTGTGTTGTAGAGTTTTCAGCTTTGGAAATTCTGTTGAAGGAAAAAATGTTACAGTGGCGGGATTGTATTTTAAGAAAAACAATGTAAATGTCTCTCATTCTGAAAGAACAAATAAATGTGCCAAACTCAAAATTTAAGCCAGTCAAACCAAATATCACTCAAGGTCTGAAACAGCTCATGACCTAAAATACCATTAGAAAACATTCAATTATTGTGGCCAAAGTCAGTCACTGATATTTCTTAAACAAAATACATGAAAACCTAATTCTCTTGCATTACTAGCTGAGGTGAAACCAGTTGAAGTTTTGTCTTCCAAGACTTCCAGGCCAAGATGTAGCAGATAATCATCTGAATTTTTAGATGCTCAGCCTGAAAAAATTATGAAATTCACCTATAGCTCCTTCTTACACATCTCATATGATTGAATCTGTCAAAGATTTGAACTTGCACAATGTACTCTGCTATCACAGGTCATTTTCTTCCCCAAAGAGAGAGCCTCTTTTTTTTTTTTTTCTTCTGGAGAAGAGGTCTTTAACTTTTACAGTCTTTAAAGACTAGCTATGCACATATAGAAAGCATTAGAGCCTTACAGAACATCAAGCTGCACGTACTGTCATCAACAAAAGAACACCTGTCAGAAAAAAAACAACTCTATCTTTTCCCCTAAACCATGAGAGAGTAATTTTCAATGTAAATGAGACCTGAATATTTTGCTCATGCCTGGCAAGAATCTCACATGAAAAGCAAATGAAGCAAAAAAGACTGACAGTATTACTTACCAAAAATAGAAATGTCTCAGATGCTCAAACACATTTGCTTAGGATAAACTACAAAAAGGCAAGATAATTAAGAAAAGATCTTTCTGCTTTTTTTCTACTGAGCTAAGACAAGAATATTTCTTGACATGAAATCTGTGAATCTTGGCCTTATGACTCAAAAGCTTGAAGGCCATATACATCCTTTTCACCTGCATTTGGAAAATGCCTAGAAAATGTGTATGCTACCAAAATAGAGTCAAGTCTTCAAACGGTAGAAGTAATTGCTTGAATGAGAGAACACTTAAGCAGAGCTACAATGAAATGAAGCATAACCCTGTGTGCTTGGCTGGGCAGGGGCTGGCATTACAAGGCAGGCCCCATGAGGGGAAGGCATGCGCTATTTTCAGTTCAAGGTAGGCATCACAGTTCCACTGTTTGAATCAGTGTAACACAACCTCAACCATCATTAATAATGACTGGGGGAACAACGTTGCTAAGTCTCTTGGTTACAAGAAGAAGCTACAAAAACATGACACTGAGTACCTCAAGAAACAGAGGCAATCTAAGAGATCCACAAATGCATGATGTTTCTGAAGTGTCATATTATTTAAAACCATTCTGATTTTCTTCTGGGACTTGACGCACGATTTCTGAAGATGGTGGAGTTGGCAGTCAGCACAGAGGTCTGTGCATAGAGACCTGATGGATTGCTGTTATTACCCACCCAGCGCATCCCTATACCAGTGTGCAAAGAAGTAACAAGTTTTTCCCTCCCCAAAAGAGGCACAGGAAAAATAAGTGAGTTTTAAACCACAGGAAGCTTGAGAGAAGCAATGAAGCTTTCAGACAAAATGGGATACATAAGGATTATACACGTGAGCGCGTGCGCGTATATATATAAATATACACACATCACACACTGTCGATATCAAAGTAATATCATGCATGCCAAGTTGAGAAACAAGAAATTAAGAAAAGGAAACAAGCAAAGGTTTCCTCTGCAGCTGAAAACAAGGAAATACCAGTTTGCCAGAACTTTAAGCAGTGCACAAGGCAGAGCATTTTTGGCAGTATAGTTTATGGTATCACTTACGATCACAAAGATGGAGAAAGACATCATCATTCCACAGAATTTCAACATCTTTTATGAAGGCTTTTTTCTAGGGCCAGAATCAGAGGCACACCCCAATGATTTCCAGACTGGCAGAGGCAGAATTTGAGAAAAGACTGATTTTGAGAAGATATTTGGAGATATCTTCAGTAGCACAGTCCTGCTAAGCCTCCTGCCGTTCTTCTGGTGATGATTTTCTCTGTGAAGGGCAGTACATCAAAATAATTTGTATTGTACCCATATCCAGAAAACTAAAGATGAAGTATATGTTGCAGTCTCACCATAACTCCTATTTTTTGAGGATTCAGAAAAACTGAAGCGATAGCTATAGATATTCTATTTTTTAAACCACAGAGTGGTATTTTGAGGCAATTATAGAGTGTACCTAGTGGTTTGTTGTTTTCAAACACAGGGCAGAATCACAAAAAAATTATAAAGCTTTAAGAATATAAGTGACAGAACCTCACAAGGAAAAAGATTCAGGAGGTTGATACTGAAATTACAGTTTTGCTCCAAATGCATTTGGAGGATTCTTGGAATGATTCTAATGGGCAGCTTTACTTTATTCAGATATGCAGTGTGGTTTCCCTTTCTCCCTAGTTATTATCTGAGAAATTTGCTTCTGAACTGGCCATTAGGACCATATCTCAGAGAAGAAAATGAAGCAATGGAGTTGCTAAATAACTTTCTCCTGATTCACCTGTGCATTCAGGGTCCCAGTCCCTCAAAAATAAAAGCGCATGTACTGACGTTAATGCCTACAGATAACCCCCCAACCTCAACAGAAATGTTCACGTCTAAAGGTATAGATGTAAATAAGGATCTGCAGGCTTGGCTCGCTATTACTGCAACACTTCCTAAACTGAAAAAGACTAGTTCACTAAATTGAAAAAGGAAGTAATGGGCGGAAAAGTAGAGAGACACAAATGAAATTGTTTCAGTGATCACTGCAGTTATGGGAAAGACTGCCATTGACTCCAATAGGTATTAATCGGGCTCGTATTTCCAAATGTCTCAAAAATTACTCAGGCTTGAAAAAAAAATTACTGACTTCTAAGGAAAGATTCAGCAACTTGTGTTAGGACACCAGCAAACTTTTATATTTAAGTTCTAATTCAGTAAAAGAATTGTTTTCTCTGACTAACATAAAACCAAAACATGTACATGTAGCTATATACACGCACATGCGTATAATGAATACTGATGCAAATTAAAACTTCCAGATTTCAGAAACAAATTCTATAATGTCTTTGTAAGCTGACATCAAATTTTCTCTGACCTCTCAGTCTGTAGGTATTGTTCCCTTAATGACAAATACATGGACAAAAAATACAAGTGAATCTCTAAGGCTTTTAGACTCTCCTTGGGCAGAAAAGTATATACATGTCCCCTGTCTCTGATGAAGTCCAGTTAAAAAGGACTTTTAAGGCTTTTTTTTCTCTCCAAAGCTCTAGTTCCTCAGAAAGTTACAGCGAAAAAAATCTTTGAACTCACACAACACAGAAGAAAGTTCAGGGCATGAGCATTGTTTTAGCAAAGTAACCATATGCTTGTCCACAAGAATAAGGAGAAATAAGCTTTGATGTTCACATACATTTATTGCTGCTGCAAGTCTAGGTTTGAAATAAGTATTTTAATCTCTCTATCCTAGAAGCTATGTTTGTAATAGTAAGACATTAAGGCTGACTTGCTTTCCTGAAAAATCTCAGTTTAAACTTTATAAGAAATCAAGAGGGGAATTGTTACACAGAGAGGATTACACATCCTTGGCTCTTCTGACTCCAATGGCTGTCTTACTACTACGTAATTTGCAAAGCTAAGAAAATCAACAACTATTTTTTGAGCTTGATCATTTTAACATGGAAACCCATCTCAGAAACTTACATGAAGTTTATTTTAGAAAGGAAACCACATTTGAAAAAGAAAATAATGATTAAGTCTAGTTTTTCACTAATCAAGCTATATGTGCATTTTCTTACTTACTGGAAAAATGCATAAAAACCTGGTTCCCCACTAGTCTTCAGTTAATTCAGTTAGCATTCTGCAGTTGCATAAATAGGGTCAGCTCTTGGTTTTAAAG
Organism: Syrrhaptes paradoxus; assembly: GCA_013400615.1. Taxonomy (NCBI): domain Eukaryota; kingdom Metazoa; phylum Chordata; class Aves; order Pterocliformes; family Pteroclidae; genus Syrrhaptes; species Syrrhaptes paradoxus. The sequence continues at coordinate 20,468 of VZTO01027453.1, forward strand.
CATATGGGATAACTTCAATAAAGCAAACAGATAGCAAAATATATCTAAATTAAGGATATCAGAGCATTTCCACTTCATTCATCTGACAGATTTCTATGAAGAACAAAGGTCGCTTCAACAGCAGCAGGCAGATAAGCAGGCTCAGTTACCTTTGGGCACGCGGGGCATGTGCTGTGCTGCAGAAAGGGATGTATTTTGCTCTCAAACAATTGATGGCTGACTGTTCTTGGTGTGGCTGTCAGGTCCCAGCAGCACTAGTTACTACTTACATGTTTCTTCTATACAGATTAAACTGATGAATGCTTCTGAGATCTGCCTCCAAGTATTTCAGATAAAAAGAGATGCTAAAAAGTCATAAGATTTGGTATCTCTTATGAATCTGGCTGTTAACTGACCGTATTAATTGGGCAAATTACTTCAGTCTCTCTTAAAGCAGGATAAAGATGTTAGAGGGAAAAACAAGTCTAAAGGGTGGAGGGTGTGGATAGGACAAATTTTGGGGCATTTAGCAGAAACAAAAGAGAAGAGTACTTACAGAAGCAATTTCCTTACCTATTTATATTCCACATTTTAGAGACATTTATGTTAGAAACATCTAAACTGTGAATTTGAAGGAATTATTTCATTTGTAATCACATTGTGCAAAGCATGCATCCCAAATGGTGCCAGGTATGCTTCAGGGGAAGAAGTCAGCTGGATTTAATACTGCAACTTGCAACTTTGTGACAAATAAACTGTGGCAAAAATCCCAGGATTTATCAGAAAGACACCATCCAGAAAGCCTGTGCTTTGTGACAAGAAATCCAGACATTTCCTGCTTAACACTGCACCCTTCTACAAGAACTGAACTACCTTCAGGGGCTACCTGAGCTGTGGATCAGCAGATGAGCGCTGTGGGAAAGCAGACTCACCGCCCTCGCAGAGCCATGCAGAGAATGCGACGGAAGCAGCTCACAGGAAAAACCGTGGAGGGGAACCTAGCAATGAACGCGGCCAGGGGGAGCAGCCAAGAGGGTGCACAGCCGGGAGCAGTTAACAACAAACTGATCTGGTGGGAAGGGATGGGAAAGCTCAAGAGAGGCAACAAGAAGCAGTGGCTAATGAGAAATACCAGGATCAGAAAAAGTCTGGCGAGGCCTCCTGTGATGCGTGCTATGCCTTTTACTTGGGGTTTTTTTGCCATTTAGTGTAGCAGCACTGTGTGCTCTATTAAAAACAGGTGAGGCCAGCCACTGAGAGGAAGGCTGCTTGGTCACCTTCAGCTTACTGCCCTCTCTTCAGAAAGGAGAGGAAGGGTGTGGCATGTCTTCCCAGAGAGAAATTGAACATGTTGGACTGCTGTGAGATCTTCTAGAGCACAGAGCAGGTCAGGTGGAGAAGCTGGGGTGGGGGGAAATACAGTAAATAAGCCAATGGTAAGAACGTACGTTAAAGAGCAGACATGGCCAAAACTGAGGGGATCAAAAGAAAGACACTTTCCCCAGCAGTCCAGAGGGGTCCTTGAAGAGTTTGTTGCAGCACAGGCAGTATCAAAAGGCTTCCAGCTTAGGACAGGAAGTGGGACATCACCCCAAAATGCCAGAGGACTGGAATGTCACTGAGAGAAGGTAGGAGGAAAGGTATTTAAGAAGCTTTTCTTTTCCTCTGGCTCAGCTAACTTCAGGTTCTTTTGCCTCATTACAGCATATCTCTCATGAAACACTGTTTTAGGGACCCACAAGTCCTGCTGGTTTGAGCTCCAGTCTAAGAGGGAACCAGGGTAGCTCCACCTCCATGCTCCAGCTGATTCAGGGTCTGGTCCCACCTCCCTCACCAGCCTTGTAAAGGTGACAGAAGCTCAACACCCCTCTCAAAGACAAACTATGAGTGTGTCATAACTGGAGAAGAGAGACTACTAGCTTACTAGCCATTGGAGGCAAAGTGTTTGTCTTTTGGCAACTCTTCATGACATGTTCTCATGTTTCCAGCACTCCAAAAGAAGTTCCTTTGCTTAAGCTCATTTTATTAATTCACTGCTTGTGAGTGAGAAAGTACTGCTTAGAAAACACTGAGACAATTAAATTCAATTTCCCAGGTTTCTGGATGGTGCTTTTATCTTTGTGGGTTGTTATTTAGTAAGGATCCCCAGAGGCTCTCATTGCAGCCAGTCAATGACTGGCAGAAGGGTTACATAGTATTTATTGACCCTTGTAAAGCTCTTAGAAAGCTATGGATAAGAAGCAATATATAAGGAAAAAACGACATATTTCCCTGAGTTGAAATAATACCTAACAGAGAGAAGAAATGAACAAAAAATAGTAGCTTCACCCAAGTCTTTTCCATGAATTGAGGCATAGGTTCAAAACTGAAATTCCTTAGGCCAATATAAAATGACTCTTCTTCCCCCAAGATAGAAGATGGGCTTTTTATCCTTTAAAGAGGCCACTAGCTGTACATATTGATAATATGTTTCCTTCTCCAGCCCAAGAAAGATTTTAAACATTCAAGGGATTACAGGATTTTTATATTGTTAGTGGATAAACCTAATCTTCTCCTAGCCATGTCCTGGAATCCCTAATAATGAAAAAAAGAAACCAAGGATTAAAAGCTAAAGGTATTACAGCTGTCAACACGTCAGCCTTAATTTTTTGAAAGCTTTCACACAGGTACACTGATGTGTCTGGAGTCTTTTGGTGAAAGTACGTGATCAGTTTCACAGTGATGAGATAACTAAAAGTTATTTTATTTCTATAACTACAGCACATCCTTGCAAATATGCTGGAGTCTTTAAATTCTTCCTCCTCTGCTGAGTCATAGCTATTTGAAAAGATATGGTCATTTAGGATGGAAAGACATTTAAAGGTATCTTGGTAAGAACTGTTATTACAATGTTGACCGATAGTTTGGGATGTCATTGCATCCTGACAGACAGTGGAAAGGGGAAAATGAAAACGTGTTGTGAGGCAACGTTTACCATATTCCCCATAATGCTGAAGTGGTGAAATAAACCCCCAAATGAGCAAATCACAGTGCTTAACATCTTGTGCTTCAGAGCTCCTTGATTTTACAGGGAGGCAGAACAGCTGTGAGCTATTGGGACTCTCCCAAAACAATGTTAACATTTACACTGGATGTTATGACATGACTGTGGTCAAAAAAACCCCAACCAAACAAACAAAAAAACCCCAAAACAAACAACCAAAACCCAAAACAAAACAGGGTGAAAGTTGATGTCAGAAGCAGGGTTGTGCTCAGCCTTCTGGGAACTGGGATTGTGACAGAAGAAAATCTTTAAAGAGAGGAAGGGCAGGATACATGTTTTTTTACTCCTTTCATTATCTTTTTTTTCTTATTTCAAGTTCATATCAAGAAGAAAAGAACTTAAAGATACAAGCATTCTTAAAGTGTTGGGATCCCACAGTTCTTACATTCTCAGGAAGGTACCTCAGAAAACAAGCCTCGTGGCCTATATCCTGATTTCTGACACCATTTTAGGCAATATCTACAGCTGCACGCCGTACCCACAGTGGCACAAATTTGCATCCATACAATTTTTTTCCTATAGCATGCATCTGAGCTTTAAAACATAACCTCCTTAATGGCCACTAAAGTCAGGGGTGGTTCAGTGATGCCTGTTCTAAAGTCCAGCACACAAGCAAGCTTATCTCAGCTGCAAACAAATGGACACTCTGGAGCTGCACATGGAACCCATTTGATACCTGAAGGAGAGAGGAATCAAAAAAAAAAAAAGTAATGAGTGGGCAGGGAAGCAGGCCTATATAGGTTCTGTTAGCTCCAAAACATTTGCAGAATACATGAGTAACTAATTCAGCTGCCCACAGGAGAAAGCTTAAGAATTTTATGGAATCACTGCTCCCACCAGAGGCACAGCACCAAGGCACCTTGGGGCAGCTGAGAAAACACAGAACGTCTTCTCAGTGGCCCTATATAGTGAATAATCATCAGCCTCCAAAATTTCTCCCTTTCCTGCACCCACCTCTAGGAAAACAGTCCTAGGCAGCTACCTAAATTGAGTACTGAAGTTTCCTCTCACATAAGTCTCCGGATAAATCAGAAGAAAGTGCTCATATAGAGCTGTGTTGGAAGGAAAAAAGAAAACAGACTTCGGAAAAAACCTTCACATCTCTCTTTCACATTGATCCAAGAAGCTAACAGGCAATTAACTACTGCAGTGGTACACTGCCACCTAGAAGAAGCACTTTGAGATATCACAGACATCCCATCTGATTATTAAAGAGCAAAGTTGCCATCACACTGGCCAGATTTTTGCAGCTTGACCTTTGAATATTAAGTCGTTGCCAATACGCACACCTACCAGACAAATGCTCAGCCCAGTAAGAGACATTATAATTGAAAGAAGATACAGACCGACGGCAGAAATATAGAATGCCTTTCCTATTAAAAAGTTAACCTACATTGATTTACTGTATGTGCATATCTTGCTATTGTGATAATAAATTGACAAAAGAACCTTCAAAGATAGCCAAAGAAAATAAACTTCCTATGAGGTTTCTGTCTGTGAAAGCCCTTTCAGAAACATAAAAGTGCGATTAAGAGAACAAGGAACTCAACAGCAAAATACCATCTTAGAGAATCAGAATGTTATTGCACATTTGCTGTTCACAAAAGCTAAATGATATTGCTTTGTTATCATTTTTTTCCTCCTAATATCACTGTTCTTTATCTAAACTAAGCATCCTGTGAAATAATCAGTCCATCTCAGTCAGGGGAAGCAGTCATGCAGCCAAGGGGAGTTCAACACTTGACCTTTGGTCTATGGAGCAGATAAGGAGCACATGGTCACCTCCATAGTGATGTGAAATAGGCGACAAGTCTGCCAACAGCGGTCCTCACCCACATAATCAGCAAGACACACACCACATAATCAGCAAAAAAAACCAAACCCAAAACCACCATATTGTGCCACCAAAACAGGTTGCCCAGAGAAGCTGTGGATGCCCCATCCCTGGAGGTGTTCAAGGCCAGGCTGGATGAGGCTTTGAGCAACCTGGGCTAGTGGGAGGTGTCCCTGCCCATGGCAGGGGGGTTGGAACTTGATGATCTTTAAGGTCCCTTCCAACCCAAACCATTCTGTGATTCTGTGATTATAGTCACCACAGACTCATACATAAACTTTTTCATTTTGCAATAATCTTTATGAACATAATTACAGACATGCTCCCCTCAGACTCTTCTTCAACCTAAAAGTCCTGAAATTTTAAAATCTTTCTTCACTTTTCATATTTCTAGACAAATCTTGCTTTCCTTTAGGCCCTCTGTAAATCATGGTTCAAATATGTCTTGAAATTTATTGTCCCCCAGACTGGAGAGCAGTAGAAGATTTGGAAAGTGCCTAGTATAGCTACAGTCTCTTCATTCAAGGCTAGCAACATGTGGGGTTTAGCTATGCTCTTTTCATTCCAGAGTTGTGTGCAATCTCCTTGCTACAGTACAAGACCTCTGATTCTTGAGCAGTTTATAAACTGTCATAATCCCATCACTCTTTCTTGTGAAAAAAAATCCTCTTAAATCAATGGCTCTTCCTCATATTTGTGTTGCTGAATACTCCTGTGCAAATGGGATAACCCAGCACAATTTATCCCTGTTGAATTTCATCCTGTCTTTTCAGATCATTCTTTCTTTGACTGAATAAGATAATCTTGCATTGTANAAAAGTCCTGAAATTTTAAAATCTTTCTTCACTTTTCATATTTCTAGACAAATCTTGCTTTCCTTTAGGCCCTCTGTAAATCATGGTTCAAATATGTTTTGAAATTTATTGTCCCCCAGACTGGAGAGCAGTAGATTTTGAAGGTGCCTAGTATAGCTACAGTCTCTTCATTCAAGGCTAGCAACATGTGGGGTTTAGCTATGCTCTTTTCATTCCAGAGTTGTGTGCAATGTCCTTGCTACAGTACAAGACCTCTGATTCTTGAGCAGTTTATAAACTGTCATAATCCCATCACTTTTTCTTGTGAAAAAAAAATCCTCTTAAATCAATGGCTCTTCCTCATATTTGTGTTGCTGAATACTCCTGTGCAAATGGGATAACCCAGCACAATTTATCCCTGTTGAATTTCATCCTGTCTTTTCAGATCATTCTTTCTTTGACTGAATAAGATAATCTTGCATTGTAATCTTGCCCCACGAAATGTTGGCTATTCCTTCCACACTGTTGTTTCCTTCCAGCAGATCTTACAAACTTACCCCCTTTTTCATCGCTCAGGTCTTTCACTGCATCATTATTCATTACATTTTGCTGAGTAAAACCAAACCAAGGCAGTGTGAGACTGGATTTCAACCAATACTTCCTTAATTTTGACCATGAACTAATCTTTATTAATTATTCTATGATTATTTTATCCAAACAATTTTTCATGGTTTGTTCTATTTCAGATACTTATAAAACAGGACTAGAATATCACTCATGGGTTCCTTTCCCTGAATCCCCATTTCATTTTAATGAGAGGTTTTACATTTCTTCTTTTCCAGTCTTTTACTACCTCACTCATTTTCTGTAACTCTTTGAAGTTCAGTAATGGTCTGAGGTTGCAGTGGTATTCCTGTTCCAGACTAGATCTCCCACCTTTCTATCTATGCAAAAGGAAAGGAAAAGGCATTTTAGTGTTGCTAGTTTTCAGTCTCCCATCAGTGGTATTTGTCTGTTCTGTAAACACACTGGAGCACGAGGAAGGCTCCTGCATTTATAGAATGTCTTCTGGGTACGTGTGACACTGAGTTCCAGGGAGAACAGGCCACCGCAGAGTTATGAGGGATGTGTTAGGGAGGGGAGGCAGGAGGAGAGATTACATGTTCTTGCTTTTAATAGAGCATTTTTTTTTCCTCTGTCTCTCTAATCACTTTGCCTTTGGGGGGATGCATAATAAAAAACTCTAGGTGTTTCACATCAAGGAGTTTTCCTGACCCTCTGCCCTTTTGCCACAGAAATCTCCATTGAATATGACAGCATGATCCATGTTCAGTGAGCAACAGCAGCACCTATTCAACAAAAATATAAGCAAACTGGTAATTAGGGCAAATTTTCTCAGGTACCCACTCTTTCTCTGTGCAAATTGCCCGTAGCCATTAAAAACATTCAGGTTTGTTAAATCTGAGTAGCAAACGTCTGTCAAAGACAAGGTAACTCTTTAATAAATGTTGTCCGCTGTTTGGTTTTTTTTTTTTTCTTTTCTTTTCCCATAAAATGGACTAATCTTTCAGGTTTTTTAAGAGGCACTGGAGGCTGTTTACCAAGAAACTGCAGGGAAGAAGGGTGCTTTCATTTTTATGTCCAAATATTTCATCTGAACTCTGTATCCCTTTCATGCTCTTTATTCTATTAAACTACCCATTAGTGCACCTCAGCCTGAAACCACCTCAATCTAGTTCTAGCTACAGTATAAAACCTTTGAGATTAGAGAGGAGAGAAGCACGAGTCTAACTGCATCAACGGTTCAGACTCCAGCTATACAAACTCATGCCCATACAAACTCATGTACCATTTATCTGTTACACACTTGACAGAAAAACAAATGAACACCAAACATAATCCCTGCCAGACCCCCCACCACTGCCTTCTTTGAACTTTGAGTGTGTTGTAATAGAGAATTAACTTACCAAATTATAGAAAAATAGGGCCACAGAGTGCTCAGAAATTTAAACTGCATAGAGAAAAATTTTCTGCATAGAGAAGCCTGAACGAGAACACTGCATTATTTATAAGCTAATTATGAACATACATATTTTTTATCTTTGCACTGTGACCTGGGGCTCAAGTGCCAAGGAGCCTGAAAAGACATGATAGCTCAGAACGGAATTAACTTTAAAAGGAGCATTTTCACAGCTTCAGGTCTTTTTATGAGCATGAGCAAGGCTAAGAAAAGGAACATGAGCAGAGTGAAGTCACTAGAGAAATTTCTCTTTCCAATAAAACAAAGGTTTGGAAAAGACGCTGCACCTTCAAACATTAATCCATGCTTGAGGACAGTAATAAATAACAATAAAAAGTTAATCAGTGCCCAGTGCCTGAAACATAAAGGATATGTGTCTTTCTCTAACACATAAACTGCAGCTGACAGACGGAGTATCCAGATCCCTAGATTTTGACTCTTTGCCTCTTACAGAAAATGAAGATCTTGTGCCACAACACAGCTGTGCCCCTTCATTGTCTACCCTCACGTTTGGAGTGAGGCCGTCTTAGACACATGCTTCAAGTCGTCACATCTCATCTGAGAAGAAGCGACCACCCAGTATCCCTTGCATAACTATCTTTTACTTTTTTACTTTTACATTGTGCATGCTTCTGTTAGTAATGATGCTCTGCTGAGATATTCAGTAAGATGAAAAGATGTCTTTCAGAGGATGAAAGGGAAGTGGAGAATACGTTGCCTACAGAAGCACAGGAAAAAAATACATTAATGGCTACAACACATGGCTAAAGGCCTGTTGTGGACAGAAGCAGCCTCCAACACAAATTCTTCTTCTTTAATTCCTAAAGTACACAAGTCCTCTGTTATTGAAGTTTTGTGCAATTTCATAAGGAGACTGGAAAATAACTGGTCTTTCAAAGGACATTAGAAAAATCTGTGACACTTAAAAAACCCACATACATAATATCATATCCTGCAGTTTCTCCAGTCAGCTGCTAAAAGCCTAAGAAACACTTCAGTGCTTTACATGAGGAATTAAGATAAATCAGGCATGTATTCCAGCCCTTACACCTGCCTATTCCCAGACTACATATCTTTTCCCCCAGTGTAATCCTGAAGGCCATTGGGGGATGAATATGGCTACAGCCCTAGTACTGGTGCTTGTTCTTTGCGTACACAACAACCACAGGTCACTCCTTCCCCACCTATTTGCAAGAAAACATACAGAACTGGTTGTTACTGGCCAGCTACCAGTTGCAAAATTAAAAACCTGTGTGCCAAACAGGCACAGCTGCACCAGCCACTAATGTGCTATACGGAGACCTGCCAAATAATAGCAGCCTCCCTCAGGCTGAACTGGGATGCATCACAGCCAATGTCAAAAGCACAGTCAAGGAGCCATTTCTTCCCATTGAATGAGTTCCTCTTTGATTACCACTTAAAAACCATTTATACAAAACATAAGACACAGCGTAAGTAAAACCATACAGCCAAAGACTAGAAAAACTTCTCCCTGCAGTACAGTCATACCTCTGACAAAACCACTAATTTGAACCACCGATGTGCCTTCAGAGCAGAAAAGCATCTTAGACATGTATGTATTAGCATTAATAAATTAAACAACACATGCACCCTACAGATGCTTTGAACCATTGGAATACAGACAAGACAAAGAAAAAAACCTCTTCACTTTGCCTATACCTAATTTTTGGTTTGTTTTAAGCAAAGATTATTTTCTTTTTTCTTTTTTATGCGAGATGTTTTCTTTTAAGAAAAAAAGATAGACATTTCTAATGGAAATAAATTCTGAACAGATCTGACCAAGCTATGCAAGAATCAGTGAAGTGATGTCTCAAAGTGTCAGTCACTAGATTATAACAACTGCATGACTCCCACAAAATCTGTTTTAATTTGTTTTCAGGAAATAAGAGTTTGAGGGGTTTTTTTTAAAGTCAAGAGTATTTAGATTACACTGTTTCAGCACTACAAGCCTCAAGTTAAAATTTGTCTCAGCATCTGTAAGCTTTTACTTCTTTACAATATCACAATAGATTTCTTTTCTGAGTAATGCCCAGAACTGCTTTTTGTAAGGACAGTAAGAATCACAATTTTTTTTTGTTTTCCCTATGGGCCAATAAGATGAATTACAGCAATAATTCAAAGCACCATTGCTTCCTGCTACCTTAATCACAGTCAAATAAGAATGGGCAAAAGTCATAAGAATTCTATCTGGAATTCTTCTGTCAGCTTTTATCTCATTGCTTAACAACCATTTGCAGGAACTTTTTTCTCCAAACACGTCGTCTTTTCCTCTCTTTCACTGTAGAATTTTCAGAGAGGCTTTTCATCATCTAATCCACTTTTTAACAATAATAGTTGCAATTAACTTTTCCTAAAATTTATTCTGTGGCCATCTTTATTCCTTATATGAAACGTGCCCTTCTTAAAAAACACCCATGCATTTGTTCACAGAGGAGACAGTGTATTTTGTAACTCTGCCTCCAGAGAAGGGGACACAGTTTCCAGCCACCACCACTGCCGCCCTCGTCCCGAAAGAACACAGGCAAGTCCTGCAGCAATGCTGTGCTTGATTTCCCTCTCTGTGACATAAGGCCAAGCAATTGATGCTTCTTACAGAATCTGATATATATTAACTAATGGGTATGAAATGACTCATATTGCAGAAAACACCACAGAAAAGGTCTGTTTGTTTCTCAGTCTATTAGATGCACAGAGCACTACAGCATGTACTGTGCTCTTATGCCTCCCTCTGCCCAAGCACTACACTCCAGTTCCTGGTAGAGATTCTTCACATTGCCTAAAAATCTAAAAAAAGGGGGAAAAAAGTATATTTAACATGTCTCTGTATTTGTTTTAATGAAACTAGTGAAATCTAATATATGGTAAGATTTGCAATGGGAATAACGTTAGAATAACAATCCTCTCGCATGAAAATTCCTCCAGGTTTTACTATTCATTGTTTAATGAAAACAGCAGCGACTCCCTCTACAGGGGGAAGCTATCCCTCCAAGAATGCACCAATTACGCCTCATCCTCCATCTCTGTATCTTAATCTGAGGGTGTCATTTTGCACCATTGATTTTTAAGCAGAAATCCCCACCGAGCTCAATGGGATTTCTGTTCAAAAATCAATGGCACAGTATGGCTCACGGTATTTAAACTAACCCTGGACCCTGCTTTAATCTCCTTTCTTTCCTGCATTTTTAGCATGGGGAGAAAACCGTTATTTTCATGCCTGTATTGACTACATTTTAAGAGATTAAATTAACAAGACTCCACACAAGTACCAAGAGTTATTATTTTTACTGTTTTAAAGATAAGCCATCTTGATATGTTGGTTTTCCATAAAATGTCACCGTGGTAGACAAAGTGCAGTTCAGCTGTGTTGTGGGGGAGAAAGCAGGATGCAGCTGACTCGGAGTGAGTACTAATACACTGGGAAAACTAAGAGTCTATTGAAACCAACCTAGAAATGTGGTTTCTTTCCAACCCTGTGTATTGCTTTTCATTTACTTTGTAGTCAGGGCACATGAGAATTTGTTTGAAGGATGTTTACTGTACTTTTGCAGGCTCCTATGTGTGATGCAATGGTTTTCACTCAAATATAAATCTTCTGGCTGGCTACAGAGACTTTGGGACTTCTGGGACACACACACCCACACAGAGAAGCAATTGCTTCTTACTGAAGAGAATTAGAAATGTCATTTTTTAGTGTATTTGTTTTTTCTATAGAAGAAAAAGGTTTCTACAACCTCGTTCAATTAACTTACATAAGAAAGAAAACATTTCTATAGCTCCTCCAACTGTTTCTTGTAATTGTCCCTAACAGCTTCTCATTCCCCAGCCATGAAGATGTATTCCACGTCTTGTCCTGCGGGTCCAAGGTTTCAAGTCATTCTCATGGACTTCAGTCTTGAATTAGTTTGGCCTGCATCATTTAGATTTGATTCTACCTTATCCCCAATGAACAAGCAAGGCTGAAAGAGACTGGGTTCTACGTGGTCCGATACTTCTTTCTGATCAGCTCTGCTGAAGGTACCCTTCAACTGATGAACGAAATTAGGAATCAGGAGCAAATATCTTCTTGCCACCAGAAACTAAACCCTCAAATACATTTTAGAAAATAGTACAGCCTTGTTCATGGGCGAAAAAAATAAGTAAATATATAGATTCAAAAGGAGTTTTTAAGGATGCTGGAATGATGTGGAGGAATCAGACACAACTCTAAGTGGATTGCATTGCTCTAAAGGGACAGACAGTTCTCACAGTAACAGTAAGAATGAATTATCCTAAAAAAAGCCAAAAACTTACAACAGTACCAGTAACTCTCCTGAAGTAGTTCTGCTAAACCCACTCTCCAATTCCTCCTCCAGACACAAATCAAACAATTGTTGAGGCTTTGAGGCTGTGGGACATACACATCGGGAAGACAAATATACTCTTTGCCTTAGAAGAACTACTTTCAGAAGTTGAATCAAACACTCATTACAACATGTGCCTGCTCTGATCCTGTGCAAACCAATGGCTGACTCTACTGATTTCAGTGGGAGCAAATGGGGATGCTGCATGAGCAAAAAGAACAAACTGAAAGATCAAGAACCATCTTATCATAAACCAGTGTTTATGTTAACTGCAGTAGGCGTCAGTCTTCATATTTGGCTAAGGATCTTATTGCATCCTTGATTGCACGTCTCTCCTTTGCATTGTGCCAGTTATCTATGCAAAAAGCGCAGTTAGCAAGCTGACTGTTCCCCCAGGAGCTATTTTGGGAGCTAAGATGTCTTGAAAAGACTCTGTAATAATATCTCTTCAAAACATTTGAAGGTATATAACGGTGAGATAGTATCTGATCTCCTAAAAGTAACTAGTTATATAGATAATCATTAACCAAAACTGGATTAACATTAATCACAACCCACAATTTTCTGTGCTTTCCTGCAGGACTCTGCTCAGGAGAGCTATTTCAGATCAACTGTAACCAAGCAAGTTCACTGTCACTTGGTGATATAGTAGCATCTAGTCAGCGCTAGATATAGTGTTCATACTGTGAATAATGCTGCAGGCACTGATGCCTCACCACCTTCTGAATTGAGCACCGATGTTATTACACTTTGTTCTAATACAGACTTTAGGGAAACAATACAGAGGCCATTATTTCTGAGACTAGAAACACAGCAAGAACAGAAGGCTGAATTGCTTGATACATCCTTAAGTCAAGGGTCCTGCAGCAAATCCATACTATGGCCATTGTTCCAAGTTTTATAACTAGTAGCTGATAGTAAAGGTGCTGTTATGAACTGGTTTTCCTTGCTAAAGAGCTTCAAAATTCAACCAGTCTTCTACTGTGCCACCTGCTCAGGAAAACAATGCCCATATTTCAACAGGAGCTTTCACATGAGAAGTTCAAAGTACTTGCACAGAGCTTCATTCGTCACACGTAATTGCTCACTATCCTAGTAAAATATCTCACCATCCTAGTAAATGTCTCACTGTGCTACTAAGACAGTGAGATATTATCTTGATCTTAGACAGAGGGAAAGCAGGACATTAAACAGGATGTTGTAAAAGTGATGAAACTTGAAGAGAATCCAGATCTCCTTGTAGTGGGAACCTAGATTTCCCACTACACAGAGAAACTTCAAATTTTTATTAAATAATAATTATAAATCCTGTCCTACTCTACTTCCTAAATGCTGAAGGATTTTAATAGGTTTCACTAAATTGCATTTGAATTTTAACTTTCCCCATATTAACAGTACTGTCTCAGTATAATGATACGACATGCCCTTATTTTTCTATTGCTTTAGGTCCACAAAAGCAGCTACCTCCTAATATATACTGAATATTTTTCCAGAAGAAAGTGTTCCTGTTGGTGTTGTAGTGAAACTGATACTGCCAGTTACTAAATATTACGGTTATAGATATGTCAAGAAATAATTTAAAATAGTGTTAAATAAACACATGCTGCAGAGCTAATTATAATAATTAAACCAGACAAGCATTCAGAAGAAATGAAACTTTCCAGTAAGGCTTGCAACAGCTATGGTCACGAATGGTGACAAGGACTACTGGAGAAAGACACCAGTGTACAAGCAAAGTGTATGCTCTTGGGAATGTCTCTGAAAGAAGCTGTTTACAAACAGCCAAGCAATACCCTGTGAGAAACATCTGCTTTGCCAGCAGCAAGCTATCAGTAGGAAAGATGAGATTGCAAGTAGCACATAATTTCCACACTTTGTGTAAACGTGTATGATAACCACTCACTCCTGTCTCTTCCTTTTTCAGTCTTCAAGAAGAGGTAGCCAAACCACTTGCCTGCAACTGACCCAAGTCACAGAGCACAAGTCCTCTCTACACGCTTTGCAGAACTTCCACATGAAGAAATGTATGACTGCAAGTTCTTTGTTTTTTTCTTTTCTTTTTATCTTGTGGATTGGTCTCCTGAGGAGAGGAATACAGTCAGTATAAGCCATCTCAGGTGTTTTCCCACTGGCAAATACATAGTCTATCATTTCTAAGAAAGCACATGTGATGTTGGGAAGGAACATCTTGTTACAACACAAAAACCACAGCCATAAACAATGACGCTTTCTCAAACCAGCAGGATCTACCCTACTCCAGTTCAAAATCCCTACCAGAGTGCCTCAATTTTCATTTTGTACGGCACCGTGTAACATGGTAAGCACTACAGAGGAACTAATGAGCCAGGTTTTGAGACCAACATATTAACTGCCATTTCTTAAAATACTCTATTCTCTTCAGTAAGTCAACAGGGAAGTTTAAGTCATTCCTCCACTCCTCCCCGCCTGTTTTCTGAGGATAGAATTGTCATATAAAATACAGCTTGTAAGTTCTGAGTTACCTATAGCTGTGCCCTACAAAGGTGACACGTGCTTCACTTCTAGCTGCTTTTAAGGGTCTGTAACATCAGGATGGACCAAGATCTCTCACAACAAAGGGTTTTCTTTGTAAATCGAGCTGCAATTGTTTACAGGACAATTTAGAGCCCTACAAGGTTTGGGACACATACAACATATTTTCCCTCTCTGTTCCACATTGGGAACCTTCGCTCTGTGTCGCACTCTGCGAGTCCTGGCACGCAGCTCACCTGCAATGCAACCTTTCTTTCCAGGTTCAAAGCCTGGGATTTCTCACTGGTTTTGGTTCCTTCTAGCTGAGTTACTCTGCCCTGATCTTTGCCTTTGTCAGTCAGTGTTTCTCTCTCTCACTCCCCCCTCAAAACTGCTTTTCCCTTTGGTGAAAAAACCACAAGGATTTATTCAAAGCATGAAATACACATGCATGTAGATTCTTTTGCACTTTACCCACTAAGCTACTGCACAAGGACAGCACATTTCTTCTCCACTTCCAGTTCTACTGCCCCATTACCTGTACCTGCCCCTTTCCTCACCCCCTCTACCTGACCAGAGGCCACAGCCTGAGGCCTCCGGCATACACAGTAAAATCTTTTTATCACATTGCAAGGGTTTCAATGAACAGAGCAGAAACTTCCAAACGTGAATTAAAGACACACAAATAAAGTTTTGTTTATCAAGTGACAGATGTGTCAGAATTGCTCCCTTTTTAGTAATGAACAATTTCACGTTGTCACAGGACACATTTTGTCAGTCACTGGATGCTATTAACGTTAGTGTGACTAATGAATAATTTAAACTTTTTTTTTAAGCGATTCTGCTTCAGGAAGATTTAAAACCCCTCTTTTTCTTTTAAATGATATGAAACAACAGTAACTTGGACATATAATGCAATCAGTTTTATAATTGACATGCATGATTACATTTTTGCAACAAAATATATGCCAGTACCTCAGCAAATTATTGCCTCATGCTGTATGAATCTGGCATTAATGAAGAAATTGAAAAATAAACAACAGCATTAGCTTTAAGTACAAAAACCATCAATGCATATTTGAGAACTAATGTGATTAAGAACAAGATGTGTGAACACAGATTGCTTCTTGGTGCAGCATTTCTCATTTTCATACAGTTTACAAGATTGCACAGGTTATTTTTTACTGAATAGCTAACGCAGCTTAGAGATGTTACATGCCCATTCTCTTTTCTAAGTGAAGCAACATTTATATTCGTGGGATTATGGTCTATTAGCGCAGGCAGATGAATTTTTCAAACTTGTTTGTCCTGGAATTAAATGAACATGAGTTTGCAATATTTTAAAGCTATCTACACATTTTGAAATTAAGTGAAAGCCTGCTGAAATAAACAAGGTTCAAGAGGAATAAAGAATGGTTCTGCTTCTTGACCAGCTGGAAAAGATTAGATGGTAGGTGGGCAGTGGGATGTGGGCAATGACTGGTTCTTAGCTGTATTGTTTCAAAACTAAAAAGTGACTGTCATGGGCTCAGAAGTGATTTAGTGCAGAAGCATCAATGTCTCCTTTTGTTTATTAGGAACATAAAAACTGTTGGACTGCCTGTGAAAAACAGCCCACATACCTTACTAAAACTTCTCAGGAGGTGGACAATTTCATACCTGTCCAAAAATATAAACCCTCCCTCAACAGCAGTGTCATAGTCACTAAACAGTGGACTCACCTTACAGAGCTGTCAAGGGCTAGATCTGAAGTGCCTCAACTCATTTAGACCATTTTCTCCCACCTCCTAACAATGCAAGCTGACACAGACCATTTCAGGTGCCCTTAGGACTAACGCCCAGCTGGCCAAGCACTGCCCAAGGAGGGTCCACATTGCAATGTGGGACATTGTTGAGTCACTCTGCCCTAAATATCTTCTCTAGCCAAACAGATTTAAAAAGCAAGCTGTCAAAGAGGAGCCTGGTCACACTGTGATCAGTCAGCTGCCTCCCAACTGATGCCATGCAGGCTGCCTTTCACTGATCACACAGACTACAGCCCCAAGGGAAAAAGAGACAACTGCAGCACCTGTATTTTTGCAGGTTAACAAAAATGCCAAAATCATCAGGCAATTAGCTTCTGTGTGGGTTTCTCTGAATCCCATGCTGCTATGTGCATACATTAATTATATATTCATTATAAATAATTTCATGTTATAAATGTGTAATACATTAAATACATAAATAAATAGGAGTAAGAACACCAATATGAGTTTCCTGCCATCCAGATGACATTTCCAAATAATAGGTTCAGCCTCTCTCGCTCCTTATTTCCTCTCCACCCCCTAAGCTAGACAATATCAAATTAATAACACAGTCTTGGTTTCAGAGGAAGATACTGAAGGACATCACCCCAAAATACTTCACAACTAAGGCACTCCCCCATACTGAAGGAGACTGGGATTAAAGTCTCCTGGCCTAATATTCCTTTACAGGTGAATACTCACATAAATGGGCAGGTTTCTACAATGGAGAAAGAAATTTCCTTCTTCATATGTGGGGTCTTTGCTTTTAAGTAAGGGAGAGCTGTCTTTATCCACCTGATTCTAGAAAAAGATCATGTTTGAGACCTAAAAAAGAGACAGCCACTTCTGTCTTGCCCAGAGCCAAGCGTTGTTCTGTTGTCAGGCAGTCCAGAACTGCTCCTCTTTTAACATACCCTAAAGCTTCATGTTCAGACTCTTCTTGCATGTATGAATCCCGCTACCACTCCTTACTTGAGATGAGGGTTTCATGCAAAAGAGCATACACAACCATGTTCAATTGGAATAAACTATCACAAGGTTAGTCTGCAAGTGCATTTCTGCTCTCCTCTTTAGTTTTGAAAAAAAAAAAGCTACAAAGAAGTATTTCACCTTCAGCACATCCTCTGGCAACGTGAAGCCTATTCTGCCCACCTATAGCTTGAGAAGCTGGGATTCTTAAATTTGTCCCAAGAGCAACACCAATTCACCCAAGACAGCTGGACAGTACAAGAGTATCAAGAAGAGTCTTCCTGCTAGCACTCTGCCTGCAGCTCTCCCAGTCTTCTTAACGACTGCTGGGCCAGCATCACCCCAGCTGCATCACCAGCTACTCCTCCAACGCCTGGTTCGCCCTCCCGTGTGTGTGTGTGTGTGCCCAAGGGAGAAGCCTTGTACGGCAGATGTGCAGCAGACAGATGCACCAGCCCGATGAGCCATTCCAGCTCATCTGCTCAGCCTCTAATGCCCGGTATAGCACATCTGGTGAAATTAAATGGCATAAGGAAGTCTTGCACTGCTCTCCAAGGCAAAAATCACCCAGGGAGCACACTGCCACTGAACTACAAGCCAGTCCTTCTAAAATTGAAGTGAGGAGGAGCTCCCACCCACTTAACTGTCAGCAGCAGGTTGGAGGATTTTTAATCTGTAAAGTGAATGTAAGCTTCAGAAACTGGTTGAAATTCATAATATCTAAACTGATAGAAAGAAATAATTTTCAGTGTATTGTAGGTTATGCCTTTCCCTCTCTTTACTATTTTTGGAAACCATTGTGATGTTTCATCAAGGTATTTACGGCTTAGTTATTTGTATCTAACCTCTTTGAGGAAGTTGTTTAGTTGTCAGGCAGCAAGTATCAAGGGGGCTGATAACAATTTCTTTTTAACTAGAATTTGACAGTGTGTATTAGTGGCTGCTTTGAGACTAGCAAGTTAAAACCCACCTGCAGTCAAGAAGGAGGAACTCTTAAAAAGTTCCCAGCAGCATGAGCTAGTTCTCATTAAATCAGCATTGTTGAAATTAAAATGCTAAATACTTGCCATACGACGACGACATTCCCATTATGTTCACTACTTCTCTTTCTTTAGGAGAAAAATAATGTTTATGTGTAAACCAGTGTTTAGAAAATGTTCAGGATTGACAGCTCCAAGGAGTAAGGCCCTTTATTTACAGACAAAAAAGACAGAATCTGAAGAGTAGCAACAAAAGCTGCTCCACTACAGCTTCTCAATTCACCCGTTGGCACATTTCCAACTTGCAGCCAATGCTCTAAGCCAGATCATACCTTGATTTTGGGTTACATTTCAAGCACAAATGCCATCTTTGTGGAAGAATGCTGCAATCCCTATCAGCAGCTAGCTAATAAGTACCTGAACCAGGATAAACTTCTACTGTAGACCACTGCACACAACTCTCTATGTGAAAAGTAAGTATTTGTTAAAGAATTAGGTCACTTCAAATTAACAGTTAGATAATTATTCACTACATGGAAGAATACTGCTGATACACAGATGACCCCAATTATATTTCTGTTAATGCATAAAGGAACTCCGTGACTACTTCCAGCTATTCTGCACTCAGACAAACACTGATTTTGGCAAGGACGAGAGTTTGATTATGTTGAGCATTATACTCTGTATCCTTTGCTTGTCTATTAAAATTATAAAATCACACAATCCAGTACTACTTCCAAAGCCCAGTCTCACAGACAAACAAAATATCTGGACACAAACTCGGAATCATCCTACACTAGCATGAACATGGAGATGAGTGATCTGAGCACACATGTACACTTTCCTGATACAGTTCCCAGCTTGGACATGGAGATCCTCTTCCCTTCGCCTAGTAGAGCTGTAAGAGTCAAACAGGCTGGAAAAGGGAGGCTTGACTGACAAGAAACCCATGGCTGTATAAAGAGCAATGAATGTAAGTGATCTATCACCGATCCCAAAACAATCCCGACAATGACCTGAGCAGCTGCCACCGCCTAACTTAAGACTCCTCTAAGAGGACTAAAGCAAGGACTGTAACAGCTGGAGGATGAGAAGCAAATGCTGAAGCAAATGGAAGAGCTATCAGCCTCAAATAACGAAAAATATAAAAGGCAACCAGAACAAAGAAAAATAAAAGCTGTCTTTGAAAGCGTGCAGTCTCTACAGTTCCCAAGATACCTGGCTAACTGACCAGTAAGAGCTTGTGGCAGGGACTACATAGAACTGCTCAGGTTATTTCTCAGTTGTTTATGTACCTCATTAAACTGGTTCATTAGAGGACAGATTGTCTTCATATTGTTTGCTGCTCACATTTATCACGTTGAGTAACATGTTGGTATTTAGAAAATAAACAACCTTCTGGCTTAAGAACATGAGTCGGTGACTGCCACACTTCTGCTTGCCGCTTTGCACTATCTGGATGCAATACTTGTACTCCTTAATCCCTTTTTTACAGCTTAAAAATCAACAGCAGGAATAGCTAAGGGTGATCTACCTGGGCCACCTACTGAACGCTCCTATTAGAGAAAGTGTCTGAAAAGCTCAAGAGCAAAACTGAAGAATGATTAAAAGTTTTGGAGTACCTTAAATTCGTGTGTGTGTGTGTGTGCATATACTGAAACAAAATAAATACAGAAGTAACATTTTATTTTCATACACTTAGATTTTTGAAGTCCAGTTTTGAAACAAAATGTTTCAAGCAAAATCTTAATTTCTTTCAAAATATTCAAAACAAAATGTCATCAATTTATTTTTTTATTTCTGACACTTTGTCTTCAGCTGATGCTATTTCCACTTTCAGTTTAATTTTCAATTTTCTTTTCGCCAATCTCACACTGCATTTTCCATATTAAAAACTGCAGTATGCCTGTACGTCGGGACAAGGATAACATCTATGGGAAAGGTATCTTTTACCCTACAAATCACTTTGTCTCATACAACAACAGGCACAGAAGACCCTAACATACAGTCAGAAGTATGCGTGAAAAAGAGGAATACTGAAGAGAAGATTAGAGAGACATGGCAGACTGATTATTGCAACATTCTGCCTGCTATCATCTGAAATATCAATAGAAAGCTCAATGCTTTTGAAAATTAGATTATTTTATTTACCCAGCACCTGGAAGGGGAAAAAAAAAAAATCACATGGATTTCCTGAAAAACTAAACAACCATCTGGGTCAATGCAAGTTTAAAATAAAGGATTAAGGGCTTAATCCAATACCTACTGAAGTCCATGGAAGTCTTTAAAAGGTCTTGGATTGAGCCCTAAGAGACAGGGAACTGAAGTTAGGGTCTCTGCTTATTTATTTCCTACCATTTTTACTCACAGATGCATGCCTCTTTCTGTATGTGCTTGCATCTGTCACACAGCCCTATTTTTTACCACTTGTCTCCTTAAGAACACCTAGCTCTATCATAGAGGAGAAAATCTAGAAAAATAGGACATATACCACAGATCAAGTGGCTAGGCTGGATAACAGCTTGGAAAACTACACAATTCATCATTAGGATGGACAAAATAGTTCTTCATATAAAATAATTATAACTGCCCAAACCTCCTCTAGAGACTCAAAGCAGATGAGTCTAAGACGGGTTTTTCTTTCCCACTGAGCATCCTGGGTTCTCAGGCACACCACTCCTAATCAAGCTGAGTAAGAGCCTTTGCCAAGCAAGAGGCAATTATTTTGCTCTAGTTTTGCAAAGTAGAACTGTCTGGCACCTGGTTACACTCCAGTGCTTCCACTAGTCAGCACTTAGCACTGATCGCACTGTCCATTTTGCACATGGACTCCATGCATAGACAGAAAGCACACCTGCACCAGGTGGATCTGTGAAGACAATGAAATAAAAACATGGGAGCTACAGGTACAGTTCTCCATAAACTCTCCATGCTCTATGGTTCTCATTTTGTACTGAATTCTATGCAAGTTCTTTTGCAACCCTGCAGCATAATCCACAAAAGACCTGTACACAAATGGTTGCATGAGGACACGGTGCCCAACAAGGACCAGGCCAGCCCTTCCATGGGAAATGTCATATAGACGGTGTTTTCTGATACAAGGGGATTGACAAGTCCATTGGTAATAAGCTGTTAGAGAATTTGTGCTTCTCCTAGACCTGACAAGCCACTACAAAACTGAAAACACTCGTGAAAGAAAGCATTGTCAAATCTTCAGGAACAAAGCAATGAGAAATTTCAAAAACCCCTTATTTTTCACAAATCATGCAGTTCTCAGTGCATCTCTAGCACTACGTTCTATCAGAAAGGACATAAAGTGGCACCTGTATTAATACTGACATCACAGGAAAGAACCTGAACAACCTGATTCACAAGCACATTACTCCCAATTCATAACCATGCAACTCTATTGCCTTAAAGGGAATTTATGCCAGCATAAAACTGGAGTAACATAGCAGTAAATCAAGCTCAGAATTTAATACTGGTTCAACACAGTTTTATTTAGTGCAGGTGTCCACTTAACTTTGATGATAGGATCTGGGGGGAGGCGATAGTCTGCAGTTAATTCATTTCTACTGCCTGGTGGTCTCAAGTCACTACAACACTGGTCCTGTTTCTGTGTACTTCAAAGATTGCTGAATATCTGTTTTCTTTTGTCTACAATCTACAATGCCTTCACTTAACCACTTTTTTTTCCTTTGCTACATTTATAGTATCTCAAAAGCAGCAGCAAAAGGTACTAATATAATAATTAAAAGACCATATAGAAGTAGTGTAAAATAAAAATTAAAAAAACAGGATAAAAACATGTAAAGAGCTCACAGAAGAGAACAAAGACACAACAAGAGGCAGCAGCAGCTTTAACTCGACTGCCAGTTTTCTATAGCGCAATCAAATCCATTGTCTGCAAGCCACAGGTGCACAGCACATGGCACAGACAGAAATGCAACGGGGAGTGGTGACAGTTAACTTCTGAGCCCACGCTATATTCATCTCAACATTCGTTCGTGCATCTGTTATTCTGAATTTTAGTCTTTGGTTTTATTTTTTTTTTTTTCTGATTTCAGAGGCATTTGAACAGCTGAGGAACTGCACCAGAAATGCAGTACAGCAGAGAGGGTGTGGGCTTCAGGAGGAAGAAATCTGTTTGGGAACCTGAAATGCAAAGACACTTGGTATTGATCAGCCAGGTAACCCAACAGTTGTGCCTCTACATTGGTGATGGTGGATGTTGTCACCAACTCAATCATCAATAGAAGTGTAACAATACAAATATGGATTTTGTGGAGAGTGTAAAAAAAGGCTGCATGGGAAAATTATGAGATGCATGATAATAATGAATAGTAACATTATTATAATGGCTGATTTCACTGTTTGTCACAAACCAGGTCAGTATGCATTACACTTGGATGATGGTCCTTTGATCTCAGTTGTTTTCCCCATCAATAGGGCACTTTTTGAAATTAGATGCAGGCTGACCTCTTATTCTTTGTTTTCATCACTCTCCAATCAGTGGGAGGAAATTACCCCCCTGGGAACGTTTGATTCACATTGGCTCACTGTGTTATTTCAGCTGTGAAAGATGCTAATGAGCTAATATCAACTTTCCTAGTGGAAAATACACATATGTCACTTTAAATTTTTGGCAAGGAACCAGCATTTCATCATTTTAGGGCAAGGTCTATCATTACACTGCAGCAAGAGAAAAAAAAAAAGCCAGCAAATGAAAGACAAGTTCAAACCACCTAAAGGGCAGAATATCATACAGTCTCCTTCCAATCTGTAATGCAGATCAGCAGACACATAATTTGCTGTGGAAATGAGTTGTCAGATTATGTTCTGTGTTTTCCCAGTTGGACAGAACAGGGCAACATCCCAAGAAACTTTGAGGATAATTAATTTCTCAAAGGAAAAAACATCACTGAAAGGTTTCACGTGCTCTTGAGGAACTCACCTGTGACCCACAGGCAGACAAACAAGTGGCCTAATGAAGGGCAAGGGCACACAAAGGAGAGAACTTTACAATTATGAGTTTTCAGTTTCAGGGGTGAATCCCATCTTTCATATACACAAATAGAAAAATCAGCTCACCCTAAACTAGCAAAGAAACTTCCAGGCTTTTAGAAGAAAAACAATTTCAGGTTGACTACACCATTGTGGTTTTTTTTATTATTGGGAAGAAGTTCTGATGTGCTTTAAGATAATGAAAGCCCCTGTTCCCTTGTTTCCCTACGACAATTGTCAGTTTTGGGGAAATCTAAGTCAGTTCCACTCCAAAAAGGTTTGTGAAGTCTTTCACTAAAGTTGTAGTGCTTTCAACTTTTCCAAACTAAAGCTTTTCATTTAGAAAAGAGAACATTCCATAATTTATTAAATCTATTTATTTATTAATAAACTATCAATTTGAGCCTGAATCTTAAGAAATTCTGAGGTTTCAGTTACTAAACTTTTTTTACAATAAGTACACTGTTTTAACTGTTTTAATTTCAGAAGAGCCCTGTAGCACATTATTACTTGCAAACTCAAGTATTGATGCTTTGGCATAGGCTATTTTGGGACAGAGAAATTTCAAAGTTTTCAAGATTTAAAGCAAAGTTTAGGACTTTCCTGTCTTATTTTTTACCAGCCAGCTACCTATCACATATTCTCCCTCTGAGAAGACTGATATACAAGCATTTGAAAGCACAAAAAGAAGCTATTTCACCTACTCAGAGTGACATACAAAAAAAACTTGAGGGTGATTTTTCTCCCAAGACACAAGGACAAGCTGCTTTATTTCTAGTGCTTAAATGCAACAACTAACAAAGATTAATTATCTCACTAGATCTGATGAAAAGGTTTTACTGAACATACTAAAAATTAAAACTTATCCTTTTTTTCTCCTTTTTCCTTACTGTGCAGTGTTTCAATTCTTAATCTTTGAAAAATAAGCCTATAATTTGTCTGCCTGTCACTCTTTCTCTAAAAGCAGTGAATTAGCTTTCAAGTGTTACAAAGATGCAAATTAGACAAAACAGGAAAAAATCACCACCTGTAGTATCATTTGATACACTGAAAACCAGAAAAATTTAAAGTGATATAAAGAATGCTGAAAGTTCAAATTTTAAAAATGTACAGACATCATAACTAAATACTTCTACTTCACTGAAGGAAGATAAAAAAATGTGTTGTGTTTGTTTGGTTTGGGTTTCCGTTGTTTTGTGGGGTTTTTTAACAGACATTCATTTCTGGACTGGTCTTGGTTATTCGACCAGTTATGCAGCTGGCTGAAGACTGAATACTGAAACACTGAATAACAGCTCAAATAATAACATTTGGACACAGATTTTTGTAAAGTTTGAAAGAATTTGGAGCTGGAATTTTTGTTCAGTCCTTTGGTGCTGACATTTGAGCAGACAGCCTCTCCAGATTTCCGTTTTTTGCCTATCTCTAACATTAACAGAGTTATTTTAATTCTTATTCCAGTTTGTTTTTTCCATGGCCTTACTGCATAAGAATAATTTATACTTTCCAGACAACCTAATATTAAGACTCTGAAAGGAAAGAATGAGATTAGTCCATTTGCCTGAGCTCTGAAGCCGCTATATAAGACACTGATTGTCATTAGTGAAAAGGAAAATCATTCTTTGTCTCTTAACCACTTTAGAAGCTTCCTAGAACTCTGTCTGTTGACTACATAAATAGCAAATACATCAACCAGCATTCTCAAACCAGCCACGTACAATGCCGTATGAATCACTGCTGATCATATACCATTTGTTTTATTGAGGGTGAATGGATCCAGAAAGAAGAGTAAAAAAAATCCATAATGTTACTTACAAATTATATGCTTCCCTTGTTTCAGTGAGTTCTTTTTATTTTCAGTTCCTGGTTTTCTATTATTTCTCTTTCTCTCTACTATCACATTGATACTAAACACCAATGAGATGACAGCTAGTAGTTCAAATTCAAACCTGATTTCTGCTTAATCTTTCAAACAACAGGTAAGGGGTTGGTCAGAGGTCATTCAGACACCTCTGAGCAATTTTTTTAAATTATAGTGATTTAAAGCCTTGTTGCTTTACATTAAGCATGTTGCTTCTGAGAAACAATTGGAGAGAGAAGTTGGGAGCTTCATGTTCTAGAGATATCTTCCTTTGCTTAGAAGCAAAATCACTTCAGTGATTGCAGTACCAATAGACACTGTGTGGTTTCAGCATGAAACAATCCTGAAGACAACGTCCAAAGCCACGGGAATCAACACTGCACTTTCAACTGTACACCAACGCACAATGCAACCAGGGCCACAGTCTGGACATGCCATGTGTGGTTAGTGAATGCGAACAGAGACTTCTGTCTGTGCATGGTGTAACAAGAGCCATAGATACAATAAATAAAGAATCCCAATAAGACTTTCTGGATGTGTTTGTGGCAGATGCCTGTTGTTTGATCTTTAAAAGTAGTTCTGGCAAAGAGGAAACTCTTCCTGAACAAAATCTCTCCACCTTATCCAATTTCCCTAGACAACATAAAACCAGATAAATCCACCTACAAACATTCTTATTATAAAATTCTTTAACCAAGAAAAAATACCTTTACTACTACATTATTTTTATGGGCTGCTTCTAAAATAAGCATGAGCCTGAATGTGTATATTACATGCTTGTTATACTGCCATATCAGTTCCACTTTATTAACGAATATCAATACAAACAGCTGAGAACTTGGTATGGAGATGCTTTGCTCACAAATAACAGTATGCTTTTGCTATGACTGCGGTCATACTATGTCCTTTTTTGTTTAATTTAAATTCTATTTTGAATTCTGCACACCCTCCCATGCACAGAAAAATAACTATTCGTATAAGAAAAAAAGATAAATTGATTAATCACAGTAATTACTCATCTATACAGTATGCACTTTTATCATGTAAATACCAAGAGAAGTGATGGTGGTTCTCACCTTCCTTCATCAACAGCACATTGAACACCACTATTAATTTCAATAACAATCTGAGGTGTTCTTCAGGACGCTTCTGAAATAAGTAGACTGAAATCTTGGCCACCTTGAAATCATGAGGAGTTTTGACAATCAAGTCAACTGAGTTGGAATTTCATCCTTAACCTTTACTCTGCCAGCTATCACTATAACATGCAATGTGCATTCTTCCAAGGATTCTGTCCAGTGTGTCTAACAAAGAATCTCTTCTAATTTTGAAATTACAGTAGCATGACCCTGTAGATCTGTACAAACATGTAACGGAAATAATCACTGTTCTGACAAGTTCCAAATCCATGTTTCCAAGTACAGGAAAAACACTAATCATTCCCATTAATTACAATTAAAAAATGAGGGTTTTTTTTCAAAAATTACATGAGTCAAAGAATAAGCATGAATCCAGACTTCTAGTACCTTTGTCTCATGTCCTTAAGTGCCAGCATTGTTCCTCCACTGTGCCTCTATACTCTTAACGCATTTTCTATTATTTTCACAATGTACTGTGCCATACAATAGCATACATACATACAACACATACAATGTAACATTTCTAATTACGTTTATAGTTAATGCTGACAGAATCATACTGCTGCTGTTCTGGTTAGTGCTAAGATCAAAAGATGACTTCCTCACACCCCACCTCTTTTGCCTTTAGCATAGCTCTTAGCGATCATGGAATCCAGTCCATGTACAAGTTTATTTGCAATGTACCTATATTACTTGTTTGAGTGACAGGTATCTTTGCTCGCAGCTTGAAGAGGCAGCTACAGTTTTGTGAAGCTGTATTTATTATCTTTTCCATTGGTTAAAAAAGGTTTTAGAGCTTTTAATGGTATTAAAGCATACCGTACTCTCTGTACAAGTCTGCTGCTAGACCTTATCTGCCTACCCCATTAATACAGTCTGACTCACATAATAAGAAAGGCTAGAATTTCACAGACTACTAAGTCAATGGGACCCACGCAGAAAGAGCTGAAGGCAAGCTCTAGGCCCTCGAAATTTTCATTAGGATTTTTTACTGAGCTCCAAAAACAACTGTGGGCAAGATTTCACCCAAAAAGGCACAACAATATAAACTGTACTGCAAAACAGCTATTTTTGCCCGTGTCAAGATGGGTTAAGTGCCACATGCTAGTCCTCTATACACAGCCTTTGCCAAAGGTCTCTGCTGGGCTTTCATCACCTCCAAGAGACACTTGATCAGGCTATGAGTCACTCCCACGGAGGCTCTGTTTTCAAGGATTTCTCTCAAATGAAAGTTCGGATGACTTCAGCAGGAACATTAATAAGCTCTTGGGAGTTAACAGCAGGACCAAGATAAACACAGGGAATAATTATCTTCAAGTCTTCTGGTCAGTTCCCAAAATTTTTAATTCAGCTGTAGCTGGACTTTGATCTGTTTGTTTCACCAGAAGTGCTGATGCAAGTGAGTTCTTGTTCACAACATACTGGAGATTAGCCATTCTTCTTTTCATATTTCAGACATGAAAGGGGGATTTAGAGAGGAATACAGTTATCTGTCATTAGCGTAAAAAGTTTCTCTTCCACAAGCAGAAGAAAGTGAGTCTTGCTATAACTGTTCATTTGTTATAAATAGAAAGTAGCTTCTAAATAAAGCAAATACCTATCAATCAACCCACAGATGGAAGGAAGTGTTTTTCAAATGACTGCAAATAATCAAAATCAGTCTCCTTTTCGATATTTCATTAATAGAAAACAAGCTTAATCTATCAGAAAATTGTTGGTTTAATAAAAATTTACCTACCTCTTGTGCATAACAGCTGGCACAATTCTAAAACATATGATTATTTATGTCCTCTAAACCACAGACTACTTAAAAATAATTTTTATTTAATGTAACTCTTACTTTGCAGAGTAAGAGAAAAACAAAACTTTGCTTTGCTAAACTGTACATTGACTATATTCCTTTTATAGCAGTTATAATAAGACAGCCATATATTTATCATCCCATGCTATGTTCAGTCCTTAACTATTGAAAGCCTGCAAAACAATATGTTTTACTTTACTATTGTACTGAAAACAGATGAACACTCTCTGTAGCAAGTATAAAACACACTGGCACAAGACCACAATAAATCTCAACCCATATGAAAAAAAGGATGATCTTAAATCCTTTATCCTAATAAGACTTTCTGAGCATTAAATAGCAACTCTAATCCCCTAGTCATTAATTTTCCTGTGTTACAAATCTGGATCTAATTAAGAACACCATATTGCTGCCTATGTGGTGAAGAAAATGTCATCCTGACGTGATTGATTACGTTTCTTTAAACTGGAGAAGTCTGACACTTTCCAGTAATATTTCATTCATTTTTTATTACTATTTTATGCATCGAGATAAGCTTTTAATTTCCCCTGTTGTGACCCACTTAAATAAAACTTAGGAAGAATCCAAAAAGCATCATATGAAAGAATATTGCTGTAGTTTTGTGAGTCTCTGGGCTGTGCAATGCTATTGAAAATAAAATGAGTTTTAATATTTTTACTTACTATAACTATTGTCGAGGATTAGTTAGAAAGCCAAGTCTAAACTTTAACTATAGAACATCTAATACATACCTTATGAGTCGCTAATCAGAAGAATTAGACTGAATAGAATAATATATCCTATTTTATTACATATTTTTTTCACTGCAGTAGCAGTAAGCTTATTACTTTATGTATGTTTGTTTGCTAGTTTAAATACTAAACAAAATTTTCCCCATAGACATTGTGAGACAATAGTAAAAGTGAAAGTGCAAGGCAATCTTTTTTCTTCCTTTCATTCCTAACCAGAGAGTAGTTAAAATTATACTCATGCATCATTTGACAATATTAACTAACCTGTAACTCTAGAAATTTACCAATCAACAGGAACAAGAGCACAGAAGTCAAACGTCTTTGAAGGTTAAAAGAATAATACCTTTTAAAAGTATCTTGCTGCCTTCATAAGCATTAGAGGAAGAATAAGAAGAGTTGCTTATATATTTCTAGACCATGTAAGAAACCTGAAGGTGTACAAGTCCACCATACGAGGGCAGGCTGAGAGAGAGTTGGGGTTGTTCAACCTGGAGAAGAGAATTTATAGAAACCTTCCAGCACTTAGAGGGGGCTACAGGAGAGATGGGGAGGCACTCTTGATCAGTGGGTGTAGTGATAGGACGAGGGGTAACAGTTTTAAGCTGGAAGAGGGTAGATTTAGATTAGATATAACATAGAAATTTTTCACTGTGCGGGTGGTGAGACACTGGCACAGGTTGCCCAGAGAAGCTGTGGATGCCCCATCCCTGGAGGGGTTCAAGGCCAGGCTGGATGAGGCTTTGAGCAACCTGGGCTAGTGGAGGGTGTCCCTGCCCATGGCAGGGGGGTTGGCACTAGGTGATCTTTAAAGTCCCTTCCAACCCAAACCATTGTGATTTTATAAAACATTTCTTCATAAACTTAGCAAACTCTCCTTTAAAATATTCAGTACTCCTTTCTGTTGAAGTATTCAAAGGACAATTGCCAAATCTTAGTGTGGGTACCAAAGGACTACGTATACCATCTGTAAAGATGAAACAAAATTTAATGAGAAATGACAGCTTAAAATGACAGCTTAAGGGTATAGCTTTCCAGATGGTTCTGAAGAGCCAGTCTAAGCCTGTACAGTTCCAAAACAGCAATCCCAGTGTCCAAGCACTATACATTCTTGTTGACTGCCTTGTGGCTGCATAGAGACCCAAGACAGGGACCTATTTCACCAGAAATGCCTTTCTGAGGCACTATTTTGCTGTCAGATTGGATGAACATATATGAGTGCTACTGCTGGCCAAAGGCTGAGAGCAGAAATATAGGGCAGGGAGGGGAATATTGCCTTCCTATGACAACCTTGTCCCAACTGCAAAGCTCAGAGAAGCTCTGGAAAGAGCAAAGAATCTACTGTTGGCCACATCTGAAATATGAGAAGAGGAAAAGGTTGACAGAGAGGAGGAAATGATAGTTAACTTTGGATTATTAAACTGCAGTTCTTCAGATGTGCATCATTTTGACACAGCACATCGCTCAAAGATTACTCCTGTTCTACCGTATGCATGAACGGCATTCTTCAAGAGGTGAAACAATCAAAAGGTCAAAAGTATTATTTGTTTTCATTACCAAAATTGTATTTATAATCACAGCCAAAGAAACACTAGGAAATTTAATTTCTCCCAATTCTGTTGGGCTAGGCCTTACTCTACTTCTTCCTCATGCACATAACACTCCACTCTTGAATTCTGACCTGTGTCAAGGAGCTCCAAAACAGGCCATAAAATCGACTGATATTTATTTTAAATAGGTTATATACTTTTCAGATGTGTTTTGTCATTCATCACAAGCACAGTGTACCTGGCAGTAGGATAGCCTTATGAGCAGCAAATTGAGTGAAATTAGCATTTGAATCAATGCTATGTGAAGATAACAGCCTGCAATAATCCTATTTAACAGCTGCTAATTGTCTGCTATAAACCACAGTTCAGCAGATTTTGATCACATAACTGAAATACCTCCCTAAAATGAATGAAGAAAATATACTAACTGATGCACAGAAAAAAAATGTTTGGAGATGCACATCTTAAATTTATCGTAAATATATATTTCCTGCAGATACCCTACCTCCTAACTACATGTAAATTATATAACACTGTACGCAAATACTGTCAAAAAAGATGATACAGAAATACACATAAAATAGTTTCTTCATTTATTTATAGGAAAACATTAGGCTTGTATGTCTTAATGGCAAAAAGCATTCTTCTGAATTATGATCATATTCTTAAGAAAATGTTTACATTTCTGTGTATTGCCTACATCCATGTGGCCAAAGATGTTAACAGTCCATCAGTAATGCCATTTTTTCCTGCTGCAGGGATACTTCCAAGGTAATGAAAAGCCATAGTTCCAGCTGCTGGACAAAGCGATAATTCTACCTCTCTCTTAACTCATTCTACTCACATCCACTGCTCAATCGAAACACATACTAGAAGAACATATTATTCTGGAAGTCAGAGCATCCTACAGAGGAAGGTTAAACTTGATAAACAGTGTTTGATCTTTTATCTGTAACCAAGCAAGAACAGAACCTTATTGGTTGGGGAAAAGAAAAAAAAAAAAAAGATCAGAGACTAGGTATTAAGATATCCTGGCAATGGATGTGTCTATTATAAGGGCTCCTATTCAAGACAATGAGAAATACATTTTCTTGTCAAACATCTGAGACAGAAGGAATCCATGGCTGTATGCATCAAATACTGCAGAGACAGGTAGTAAAATACCTATAGCTAATTAGTCTTTTTCTAAGAACAAGAAGATACAAATATAAATACTTCATCTTCCAGCTTCATATCTTCTGTCCTGCAGCTCAGCTGAAAAAGAACTACTATCATGGTAGTATCCTGTGCAGAAGGAGGTAATTAAGAGGACTTTCTCCAATGCTTTGCTGGTAATAAGGATGTTACAGCACTAAAGGTTGGTTTCCAAAAAGACTGGATGCCTAGGCATATATCAAATTTTTCTGCTCAAAAAAGCCTACATCTCAGCATAAAAGACTCAAGGTTGTCCTTTACTCTCTCATTTACCCAAGAGAACTCTGTTCAGAGACAAAAGTGACAACTGAAGTTCATTCATCAGCACTCTGATAATTGATGGGGTGTACCTTCCATGATGGCCTTCCCAAGATGTTACACTTTTGTTTTATTCCTCCTTCAATTCTCAATATATGAGCTTTTCAAGGTCTTTTCACCTTTGCTAAAAGAATGATGTGTGGAATGGGCTCATCTAGATCATTCCTATATTCTTGTGGAAGCTTCCCCACATCCTGAAACTGTTCTCAAACTCTCTTGACCACTTCTGTTCCAAATACTGTGCCTTTATGATCACACCAATGGTTTCCATATACATTTTAGTCAACAGGATGCTATTATAATAGTTTATTTCCTATTTTTGTTTCCTCACATAGTTCTTTCATTATAGTTGTAGTAGTCAAGGCCTCAATCTTGGATTTCATTCATTCAACTTCTATTTTTTAGAATTCCAACAACGTAATTGCTGGCACAACATCTGACTTCAGCACTTACATCCAATTTAAAGTAAGTGTCTCATATATGTTCAGACTGGTCTATTCATCACACACTACAATGGTGTCCATTGATTTAATAAAGAAATTCCTCTGAGCTTCAGAAGACCTTTAATAAACCTGTGCACGCTCTACCAATATTTGCAAGCTTCTGCAAAGTAAGGCGATCTGTTGTAGCTCTTCAAACTTCTTCTCATTGCCAAAAATTGCCTCATTAGAGATTGTTTCCACAATATGAGCAGCAGCATCAGTTGGGATATTTTGAGAGTTTTCTTCCTGAGGAACAGAAAGTTAAGACAGTTTGAATATGAACTCTGCTTATCCCACTCTCTAGTATTTTCAGTTCTCTTGGTGAATCCTCTCCACACAGAAATCAGTCTTTCCTGATGTCTTTTAATTTCTCTAAAAAAAGGTAATTCTGTCTTCTTTCATACAGTTAGTCTCCAAGTCTTATCACAGTGCAGTGTCCTGTCAAAGACTGTTTGGTTGGCCAGTCTGCAAAATTATCTTCTTAGTCACAAAGTTATTTCTAATTTCAATTTTTACTTTTGCATTTCTTTTGAAATAATAGGTTTATGAAAAGTTGCAATTTAACAGCAAAGGAACCGTTTCTCCAAAGTTTGTTAACAGACTTGTACTTCTGCATCAAGGTTTCCTCCTGTGCAGAATTAAAAGTGATGCAGACTTGATTTAATTTGCATTACTCCTGGTATCA
The DNA here is from genome assembly GCA_013400615.1 of Syrrhaptes paradoxus. Classification (NCBI taxonomy): domain Eukaryota; kingdom Metazoa; phylum Chordata; class Aves; order Pterocliformes; family Pteroclidae; genus Syrrhaptes; species Syrrhaptes paradoxus. The sequence goes on from VZTO01027453.1 coordinate 53,505, forward strand.
CACACTGTTTCTTAATTACCCAGATCGTCCTTCAGTTCCCATGTTTTAGCAAGAAATAGAGGATAAGATTTCATTCTTCTTTTATTGTGAAAATTTATCAAGCACAGTTTTTCTATGAGACTGAAAAATTTCTTACACTCACCAAACCAGAAGTGAGAATACTAAGTGACTGCCATCAAGTCTATACCATCTATACCAACATAATTTTGGCAAGTTCAGAATAGTTAACTTACAGACAGATCCAGCCGTGACCTCAGCTCATGCATCACAAGCTCACAAGACAGTGGAACCTCTTGACAAGTAAGCCTGTGTCATTAAAGATCTCAACAAGGTATATTTAAGATACAAATTCAACTGTCGGTTCCAGTTCAAGGCCGGTATACTGCTAACGTGTTCAGAGTGCTGTTTCAGCACAGCCACACCAAGTTTCTCCAAACTCAAACGCACCCAAGGTTATGATACTGATGATGTTTTGCATTTAAAGAAGGACTTCAGAGCAAAGTGCAAGGAAGGTATCCCTTCTTGCTTCTTTTGGAACGAGTGACTCTGAGGCTGCCACAGGTTAGTGCACCACAGGGTCCCACTCATGAAGTCTGGCTGCTTCCCAAACCTTGACGAATCATCCCCTCAGCTAGCCAGGCACAGACACATTTCTGGAGTAGCATTGCTTCATGCACTTCCCAACTAGAAGACTGAGCCCAACTACCACAGCACTTACACTGTACAAACAGTCCTGAGGAACCACCAGCACCATTTTGTCACTGGTTTCACTGTTAAGTCTCAGAGATGGATTCCTTGCCTGTAATTCAGGAACCGGGCTGTCTTTTCTGCCGGCATCTTCCATTTTAAAAACTCTCTGCCTGTCTTACCCAGGTTAGATTTCTACATCTCCTTCTGGTTTTCCTTGAGTCACTTTTTTCCTCCCAAGGAGGGAGAGGAAGATTGCTGACTACAGCTAATATCTAGTACCTGGAGGTTTCTCTTTGCCTTTTAGATTGAGATGTGAACAACTGACATTTCCTGTAAATGGGTCGAAGACAAATTTTAACTCTTACTTCATTACAGATCATTCAGGATGTGGCATCATAGCTGGCTGTAGTCAGTCCAAAAATCAAATAAGAAAAAAAAAATCTGTCAGAGAGCTGGTTCAACATACTGAGCAGCCATACTAATGCTAGAGCAAGGGAAGTAGACAGGAATCTGCAGCCAGAGATAGACGGTAGAGGGGACAGGACAGGATTTCCCATCTCACTGGCATCACAGTCTTAAATTGACTAATGCAGGATCAGAGGGGGGAGCAATAAGGCAAGTGGTTAATGCAAAAATATGACATTGTGCCCCCATATTTTTCACTCTAATACACAGAGACTCTATCATAACATTTTTCTAGGCAAAGAAAGTATACTAAAGTATACAAAAGAAAGAACATTAGTCAAGCTACAAAGTCAAGTACACAGGAATAAAGATAAAACATTTTTCATTGGAACAGAAACAGGCTAGGAGCATTCTTATGCTTTAACTATTTTGCCGCTTTGTTAGGTTTGTGTCTGAGTTTCCTGTGCAGTTCCCATACACTTTTCTCAGAATTACCAGTGCAGGATATATTCTGCATAATGAGAGAGAAAACAGTTTATATAAATGGTTCTATTTATAAATACAATATGACTTATTTTGTCTGGGTAATTTTTAGACCATCAGTGATCAATATGCATTTGTTGGTGTGGAGATATGGACAAGAAACTGCAGATTAAGCTAAGAATAGATGTAAAGCACATCTAATACTTAATACCTGAGGGCAAGCTTACTCCTCACACAGCTTCATGTTTGGAAAGGGAGGAAGTAATTCATTGCAAATCAGCTGATGTGTTATCACATACAGTCATGCCTTGGCTTCTCCCAGGGTTACTTGTTTGTTTATGTGCCTTTCTTCTACCTCACATTAAATTCATCCATGAGGAGGCAGTACGGATATACAAAATCAGTCTACTGAGGAGTAGTACTGAGCACCAGAATCAAAAGGCAGCTATTTTAACCACCTCCAGGGGTTTTGGGCAGACCCATTAAATCAGAGAAATGAACACAGTAAACTACTTCAACTTGCTGTTGCATGCAGTAGATTGCCTGAGTATGTTAATTACTGCCTTTGGCAGAATATATTTCCAGAAATGTTAACACAGAATCTGGAATTAAAATGTCTCCTGGCACCACAACAGCATTTTGAGATTCCACACACAGATGTGAAGCATTAGGACAGGTTGCAGGAAAAAAGCCCAGAAAGTACCACGCCCACCAAATCCTGACAAAGCTCTGTAAACCTCGAGAAATTTTCCACTTCAGGCTAATCACATTACATTACAGGAGAGACGTTCTGTACCATCACCTGTAGTGCCTAGGAGCAAAGGCAGAACTTAGCCCCTCAGCACGCGTTAGACCCTGGGGGCACACTTACCTCACTTCAGCTTCTGCCAATAAAGCCCTTTAAATTTCAGCCGCTGAACAAGCAGGGAGTGCCAGAGGCTGCCCAGTCCTAAGCTGCTCACTGCTTCTCCCACACCAAGGATGAGAACAGCACCCATAGGTTAGGTTGTCCACCCTCTAACTTCCCTGTAGGGCCAAACCCATTGGGCAGACAGGCCTTTCGTGACCTGCTTCCTGTATTTGCCACATTTCTGGAACCCACAGAATAAAGGTTCCTTTCTTTTGATGCTGGAGACAGAAACTAAACCCAGATCTCCCACATCTCAGAGGATGAAGTTAATAAGATTGGACCACAGAAAGAAGTGCAGACTTTTAGGAAGTTCAACTGTCCTGCAGGTCAGTGGAGACCTGACTCCAGAGGTTATTATTCATAGAACATCAAACACCTTCACCAGAAAAGACTGGAAGAGATAAACCTCAAAATATTCTACAGAGAGACTTTCAATGATAAATGACAATAAACTAAATGCCAATGAGTTACTCGCATTAAAAAAATAGTTTTCTAATTATTCATTAATTTCAACTCATATAATTTTAAGAAAGAATATACACGTATTACAAAATGCACAGCACGCATAATTCCCATTTGGGTTTTACTGTTTTAACGGTAAACTGATATTGTTAAACTCATTAAACTGTTCCTAATTCCTATCTGTTTCTCCATAATGTCTTCTAATTTACAGCAGTGTAATAAGATCATAATCATGGCCATTTTGCTTGAATAAAATGGATTGAAGGAATAGGAAATAATCTCCCTTGGCAGCTAAAAAGTTAACCTACATCAGCGTTAGTGGTTTGAGAGATCCACACAATCTGAGAGTCTCGTAACCTAGGAAAGTACACAACTCTAATCTTGTGGAGGTTACAAAGATCCTGGCAGAGAAAGACTGCGATATTACCTAGCCACATACTTGGGAGCATGGAGAGAAGAATATATAATAGAAGTGCTGACACATCTTAACCATTGCAGAGAACCAGTCCAACAGTCATTTGAGACACCGTCATGCTGTATGTCTACCAAACCGAATAGACAATCTTCAAGTCAGCAGCATTAATTAAGAGGTAAATTTCAGATAAATTCTATTTGGGACTACTAGTTGGAACTACAGACAAGAGAACTTTTCCTGAAGATTCTCTCCTTCACACCCGTATTTTGTTACATAGCTGCATTTGTGTCTTTTAAGTCCCTTCTGTTCAAATACTGATAAGTACTTGTTGTAAAGCAACAAAAATAAATGCAGAAAATAATTAACCTATTTAACTTGATACTGCATCATGGCACAAAGTCAACTGGCCATGGAAATGTCATCTGAAAGTTACAAAGCAGTGATGGCTTTGGAAACGTCAAGATAGATTCAGGCAGCAACAGAGACCATCGTACCAACACCATTCTGCAAAGTTATTCAGGGAACATGCTTCAGTATCCAACTCTACCAGATTCTTCTGATGGAGAAGCTCTTTTAAAAAATCACAACCAAGCTCTCTTGAACATTCAGTTAAATAATGTGTGGTTTTCTTCAGCTTCTACCAAGAGAAAGGAAAAATGGGACAGTTTTAAAGGCACAGGTCATCTGTAAGGAAACACTGACTCTCCTAGCTGCAGACTAGACTATATCAACCTTTCATTTTTTTCCAGCAGGTCCTAAGCACTTATCTGAAAATATGCCACGCTATTTGCAGAGGTTAACTCCTTTGTCTTTGGTTACTAAATATTTGTTAATTATAATGACTATTATATCCTTAGTAGAAATTCCAAAGTACAAGCTGCCCAGACACATTTTCTTCCAAGTTTATTCAAATGAAAGTTGTATTGTTTTAAAGAGGAAATCGGCTCAGTGCAGGTATTTCCTCCTAAAGTTTCACTTTTTTTTCTCCCCTCAAATCAAAGTATGCTTAAACAGAAAACATTTGAGCCACATTTGGTAGTTATGTCAGATCAGTCGAGGAGGCAGTATGGGTCCAGAGAAAGGTAGATATCAAAGAGAAGCATACATGGGGCTGGGGTTCATGTTGATACTTCACAACAGTAAAATTAATTACAAATTAAAGCAGCAGTATCATCCTGATCAATCTCTTCTTCCAGGATGTTTACCTTTCTGGACACTGACATTTCACCAAACCAAAACCACAAAACATGGGGATATTCCAACATTCACATTATTTCTGTACATGTGGAGATTTCCATTTCTGAGGTTCCAGTTCTGAGTGTGGGCTTTGGAGATCCAGTGCACAATTGAACAGAAATAGCCAAATGATCTCATGTCAAATCATACTCATTTGCCTAGATTGACAAAAGAATTTAAAACTCTTTAAATCCATATACACAACCATTAACCTCAGTTAAAAAAAAATTACCTACTTAATCTTCCTAAGGAAAAAGCATACAAAGTATATAGCAAATAGACACAATCTCAACAGAATCTGAACTATTTCCAATAAAATATCCTGCTAAAGGATAATATCCATGTCCTCAGTTGATCTCCTACCCTTTAGGTACACTCTATTAAGTGGAATGAGCAATATGCAAAAGTGTACCGATTCTTTGTTAAATCACACCAGTTTTATAAATGTTTCTATCATACAGCCAAAAGGGAACATTGAAATTGCTGCTCACTACTATTACAGACATGTCTTTAGATACTTGTGGATTTTGTCCTAAGACACCATTTTATTAAAGCTAAAGGACAGGTGTGTAACATCTGTACATAAGCATATACCTTTTGCTTACTGGTAAACTTGGTCGACACTTTCTACTACCTAAAGTTCCGTCTTTTCTGTTACCTGCTGGATGACTTTGGATGTCAGATTCAGTTTCAGTTGTAGCAGTTGGAGCTTTTTCAGCAGGCGAAACCAACCACGCAGGCTAAACTCAGCTTAAATTCTGAAGTACGCTATTAGAAGGTGGTAGTAACCACAGCCTTGAACTATAGGTAGTTAATCTTAACACACTGACTCAGTAAAAGCGAAGGATGACTACCCTAGCATATTTGCACACAGTCAAAGACATCTGTGAATTTTATCCACATAAAAAATCCACAGAAAAATAAATTAAGGATGAAGAAACGTTTAAGAAAATGGTTTCACAGAAGCATAGACGTTTAGCCAGTAGGATACGTACGAGCAACAGAAATACAGCTGCTTTGTACATTTTAATCAATGTGGATCAGAGAGGTAAATTCAGCTTGAAATGACCAACCCAATCAGAGGCAATCTGAGATGTTTTGAATATTTCGGATTGTTTGCAAGGCAGAAATCTTTCGGGTGTGTTTTCTAAGGGCTTTATGCTGAGAGAAAGGAGAGGGGAAAAGGAAGAGGGGGAAAAGGAAAGGACGCACAGTGTAACAACTTTGAGCTCCAATACTGCAGTCAGATGAAATTCCTAATTATTATAAAAAATTTCCTGAAATATTTATTTTTATTTTGTTTGTAGTTACTTCATTTCATGGTTATTTATTTAAAATTTTCAAAATCAGCAATCATACCTGAATTTTGAATGCAAGGAAATAGTCTGAAACATTTCCCATCTCAGGACTAACTCCTCATTTATTTTCCTATTTAAGAGAGCATTGCTCTGCATGCAAATGGCCTGATGCTTACAGCAGCGTTTCACTGATAGAATATCAGCATATGTTATGAATACTGATGAAATTCATATTCTCTTATAATGTAGCACTGCATTTTTCGAATTCCATTACTAGGTGCTTTCCAATTCCAGCATAGGACTTGTATATATGCGTTTTCTAACGTTCAGTACAGTCAGTCTCTCTCTCTCCCCCCAATTTCTTCAATTATATTCAGCCCTAGTTTCTAAATGGAACCCCAATATTGTCAGGCTCACTTTAAAGGGCATTTTAGTAATACTCAGGTTGTGTATAGAACTGTTAAAGGTAAAAACAAAGTAAATGAGATTTTAGATAAGATTATTATATTTTCAAAGTCTCTGATGGGACTGGGATGCTGGATTGCCCTTAGTGAGGGCTCAGACGTGTTGTGCATCACATCAGCTTCTGTTCATATCAATATGGAAAGCGGATCTCTGAAAGATAAGGCTTTATGCAGAAGTAAGCTGTGTATGGGACATATCTCTATTATGAAGCTCCCTTTGACTACAGGGTATTTCTGAGATCACAGAGCAGAACCCTATTTCCTGTTGGATCCCAGGAAGGTACACTCAGTACAATCTCTTTAGAGTAACTGCAAAGGCAGAACTTCAGCAATGAAATTAAAATCTCTCATTGCTCTAGCAAAAGGAATAGCTTGAGTAGTAGCTAGCAAGGGGTTAGTTTTTTCCTATACGTACCTCAGCACCTTCTAAAAGGGGATCCTAAAAATGTTATTACACTCTTGTGAGTAAAAATTCACCTCTCTTATCCAAGTTTTAGCTATCCATTTCAGGAGTGGCTAAGCCTGCTTTTCAGCAAACCAACCAATTCTAGTTCAATGTTACCTAAATTTATGACACCTGAGCTCAAAAACTTGGATCATTCTTTCCTTCTCTGCTAGAGAGGATGCCATCTTAGAAAATATGAACCAGTCAGTGTTTCACACAGAGTAACTGAGCATCACTACTGTGACTGGATACTGAGAAAGTGAATGCAAATACTTTGAGGCTCAGGCAACGGCTCCTGAAGTCACTCCTTTCTCTTTCTATGCGGTGTGAAGGAAGAGCTTCTCCCCTGCACAGCTCAAGGTCTGGGAGAAAAATAATAAGACAAGGCTAAAAGCTGAAGCATGTTCCAGCCTAGTTTCTCATCTGAAAAGGAGCTGTGGCAACTGCAGCCAAGTCACAGTGTTACCATGCTGCAGCTTCCTCAATTGCCAAGATCTTTTTACCATCTTTTAAAAAAATCTTTGAATTTTAGGTTGGTTTGCTTTTTTAAATTTACCTTTTTAGAAGTAACTGCACCTTAATATGCACACGCAGAGAAGTATCCCAATCTTTTAGTAGCTAAATGATCCTCTGCCCACCTGTGCACATATTGACAGAACACTAGAATTTCCCATAAAAACAGTTCGTGTGTTTCCAAGTGGATATAAGTATACTAAATGCCATGCTTACTCTTTGCTCCCACTCACAAAAAAACCTCTTTTTACTATCATCCCCATTATGACCTTTTATTATACAAATATTCTTGAGGCATTTTTTTTTATTATTCTATACCCACATGACCAGCTGTAGAAAGAATATTTTCATGATCTCTCAATAGGACATGTGGGTGCTATAAAAATAAATGTGCTGTGGTTACAAGAAAGTTTAAATTATTGTTGGCTTTTTAGATAATTTTTTTTAAAGTTTTATTAGTATCATCTCTAGTTTTAGCACTATGTTGAAAGCTATTCCTGTGGTGCATATGCAAAGCCTCATCAATTTTGACAGTACGGCTATGCAAATATTCTCCCTTCAAGTACCTTAATGAATAATTAATATTGTGCTTGGAGATCTAGCTGAAAGCACCAATCAGAGGGTCCAAATAAATTGGATTTGTATTGAAGAAATTGTTCTGCATGCTCATCAGAAAGATTACTGTTTCTTTTAGAGAACAGCTTTAACAATATGAAATAAAGCCCTCTTGGAATAACCTGCTGATATCTGCATGAATAATCAGACCAGGTATAACTTATCTGTCATAGTGATGGCTGGTTTTGAAAGATATCTTCAGTAAAGGTATTGTTTTGTAATGACAGAAATCAAACTGATTTGGGGAAAGTAACAATCTCTTTTTGTCTTACTTTTCCTTCATCTTTGAAATAGATACTTCCAGCGTGCCAGTTTGAAATTAAAAACAAGTGACAAAAGCCATTATTTTACTGCAGGAAGGACAGAAGGCAGCCTGCCAGAAGTTGTCTTGTATCAACATAATTTTATTTTTGCTTAAAGAATATTCTCTCTCTCTACTTTTATACCCTTCAAGAATTTGGGTTTCAATGTGGCTCATGAATGATACACTCTATAAAATGGATGGATGGTGGGCATACTGATACTGTGCATGGTGTTTCCATGATAAAAAAAACACAGACTGGGGAAAAAAAAAAAAGCAAGCATTAAGGGGGCATATTGGAAGACACAGCTGTGACTGAAAGACACTGGAGGAAATTTTTATTTTCCTGACAATAATTACCAGATACAATTACCAGCAGCAAAAAGTAACTCACTGCTACCTGAAGACAGTGAAACCTTTACATAATCTCTAATTTTTAAAAACATGTTGAAATCAGTTCTACATAATTTCAGATAAATCCTGGCATTCTGGCTCTGTAGCAATTTTTCTAAGTTAGTGTGCGCAATCAAATGCGGAATGTTTCCAAATCAAAAAAAGAGCATTTCTCCTTATCCAATTAAAGGAGTTTTTTGNGGTTTGCTTTTTTAAATTTACCTTTTTAGAAGTAACTGCACCTTAATATGCACACGCAGAGAAGTATCCCAATCTTTTAGTAGCTAAATGATCCTCTGCCCACCTGTGCACATATTGACAGAACACTAGAATTTCCCATAAAAACAGTTCGTGTGTTTCCAAGTGGATATAAGTATACTAAATGCCATGCTTACTCTTTGCTCCCACTCACAAAAAAACCTCTTTTTACTATCATCCCCATTATGACCTTTTATTATACAAATATTCTTGAGGCATTTTTTTTTATTATTCTATACCCACATGACCAGCTGTAGAAAGAATATTTTCATGATCTCTCAATAGGACACGTGGGTGCTATAAAAATAAATGTGCTGTGGTTACAAGAAAGTTCAAATTATTGTTGGCTTTTTAGATAATTTTTTTAAAGTTTTATTAGTATCATCTCTAGTTTTAGCACTAGGTTGAAAGCTATTCCTGTGGTGCATATGCAAAGCCTCATCAATTTTGACAGTACGGCTATGCAAATATTCTCCCTTCAAGTACCTTAATGAATAATTAATATTGTGCTTGGAGATCTAGCTGAAAGCACCAATCAGAGGGTCCAAATAAATTGGATTTGTATTGAAGAAATTGTTCTGCATGCTCATCAGAAAGATTACTGTTTCTTTTAGAGAACAGCTTTAACAATATGAAATAAAGCCCTCTTGGAATAACCTGCTGATATCTGCATGAATAATCAGACCAGGTATAACTTATCTGTCATAGTGATGGCTGGTTTTGAAAGATATCTTCAGTAAAGGTATTGTTTTGTAATGACAGAAATCAAACTGATTTGGGGAAAGTAACAATCTCTTTTTGTCTTACTTTTCCTTCATCTTTGAAATAGATACTTCCAGCGTGCCAGTTTGAAATTAAAAACAAGTGACAAAAGCCATTATTTTACTGCAGGAAGGACAGAAGGCAGCCTGCCAGAAGTTGTCTTGTATCAACATAATTTTATTTTTGCTTAAAGAATATTCTCTCTCTCTACTTTTATACCCTTCAAGAATTTGGGTTTCAATGTGGCTCATGAATGATACACTCTATAAAATGGATGGATGGTGGGCATACTGATACTGTGCATGGTGTTTCCATGATAAAAAAAACACAGACTGGGGAAAAAAAAAAAAGCAAGCATTAAGGGGGCATATTGGAAGACACAGCTGTGACTGAAAGACACTGGAGGAAATTTTTATTTTCCTGACAATAATTACCAGATACAATTACCAGCAGCAAAAAGTAACTCACTGCTACCTGAAGACAGTGAAACCTTTACATAATCTCTAATTTTTAAAAACATGTTGAAATCAGTTCTACATAATTTCAGATAAATCCTGGCATTCTGGCTCTGTAGCAATTTTTCTAAGTTAGTGTGCGCAATCAAATGCGGAATGTTTCCAAATCAAAAAAAGAGCATTTCTCCTTATCCAATCAAAGGAGTTTTTTGTTCTTGTGAAAGGTGACCAGAGAAAAAAAGTCAAGGCTCCTGTTCTCCCCCACAATGAAAAAGCTCACCAGCCTGAAAAAAGTCCATTACTTCATCTCATGTAGTATACAAGCCTGTCACCCTCAGAAACTTCCGTATTTCTGCTCACTCTGTGTTACCATTTAGCTGGATCCAGGAAAATCCAGATTCAGATCCCATGTACTCACTTTTTAAGTTTCCAGTGTAGGAAAGGTTCTCTGTTCAGAAGAGGTGTTAAAAGAATACTGACTTAAAGTATAAGTTTTAGAGCATCTGGTAGCATACAGCATGTGTTCTTTCCTGAGAGACTCTAAAATGATTTACAGAAAGAGATGGGATTCATTTATGCAGATGGTCATCAGCATCCCTGGAGCTGTTCCAAAGCCATACAAGTCTCAGCCCAATGTGTAAGTATACAAAGTAAAGCTGACAGAGCATTTGAGTAGAATTACTAGAGTAAGTCACACTGGAGTAAGACGTATCTTACATCAATGTCACATACTGCTTACGGATTCAACACTAATCTAACTACAGTAATTTGGTTTTCTCATCAGAGAAGCAAGCAGCTGCTGTTACATTTTAGCCATCTCTTTGCAAAAAAAATGTCAACTTGGGCATCAAAATACAGATAAAAAAACCCAACAGCAGTAAAATGTTTTAAAATGGCATTTCTAGTGTGTAAAGAGAATTAGTTACTTTTAGCTAGCTTGGTTTGTTTTTTTATACCTCCCGCAAGACCAACAGATTAGCATGACAAACGATGGATGGCCACTCCATACTGCCTGTGTTCACTGTACTGTATCACAATTACACAAACATCTGCACCTAAAAACTTTGCTTTTCTATTGTGGGAGAGCACTTGCATCACCAAAATGAAAAATTGAGCTGGCTTATGAGAGGCAGCTGGTTTGTTTCTATGCATGCAGGATTGCCAAAAGGGAAACAGTGTCTGAACAATCCTTAAATACTTTTTTTTTTTAACTAATATACATGGTATTTCAGTTTCTTTTGTTATGTACTTTTTGACCATTCTACAATTATGTCTTTAGAGCTCATAAAAAATGAGCCCAAGGTTTTAAGGATGTTTTTTTTAAGTGCAAGGTCCTTCACGTGGGTTGAGGCAATCCCAAGCACAAATACAGGCTGGGCAGAGAATGGGTAGAGAGCAGCTCTGAGGAGAAGGACTTGGGGGTATTGGTGGATGAGAAGCTCAACATGAGCCGGCAGTGTGCGCTTGCAGCCCAGAAACCAACCGTGTCCTGGGCTGCATCAAGAGAAGCATTAGCAGCAGGTCAA
>VZTO01027453.1:65174-94156 GCA_013400615.1 Syrrhaptes paradoxus
AGTGAGAGGACAAGGGGTAACGGGTATAAGCTGAAAGAGGGTAGATTTAGACTAGACATTAGGAAGAAGTTTTTCAGTGTGAGGGTGGTGAGGCAGTGGCCCAGGTTGCCCAGGGAAGCTGTGGATGCCCCATCCCTGGAGGTGTTCAAGGCCAGGCTGGATGAGGCTTTGAGCAACCTGGGCTAGTGGGAGGTGTCCCTGCCCATGGCAGGGGGGTTGGAACTTGATGATCTTTAAGGTCCTTTCCAATCCAAACCATTCTGTGATTCTGAGATTCTATTAGAACACCTGTGAGAACACAAGAAGTTATTACAAAAGCATGTATAAGAGTTTAAAGGCAATAGATACCATTGCAGACACCAAAGTTCTCACAAGTACCTAATAACTCAGTGTCTGGTAGTGTATACATCTAAACACACCTTTGGTCTTAAATCAAAGCTTTCAAGGCAGTTAGGAGGGAAGACCACCTCACATAAAAGAATTAAGAACATGAGCTAACCTACTGGAAATGACAGAGAGAAGACAAACTGCAGCTAATACATTGTCTAAGCTGTTTTTTAACAATGTTGGAAAACTAAGAGCAGATTTAGCATTGCCCATCAGCAAGTCTTTGGTAATATGCACAATTCAGAAATTTAGATTATTTAAAAAAAAAGTTAGAACCAAACCCAAACACATGTCTGCACTGAAGTGGTGCAGACCCCCCCTATTTTAACAATTAATTTTAACAATTTCTGGAGAATTGTTGGAGCATGGAGAATTTTGGTTGGTTTAGATACAGAGATAACTGGTACACTTTACCTTCTTTATGCCAGTGAGAAGTACTGGCAAGATTTCACTGACAAGTAGTGAAAATAAATTAATATAAGGGAACAAGCCTTGATTTTTACTGTTTCCAATGTTTACTGCCATGCTTAGAGTTCACAGAGTCATTTTGGCACTTTCTAATTCTAGCAATACTTCAGGTTCAATTCCTCTTTGTCAATTTAGCTTATAAAATGTAAAGTGCCCTTGATTTATGCATCCTCATCCATAATCATCACCGAAAAATGTAAATATTTTGTTGATAGCTGTCTATGTTGATGATTAAATGAGACACTGAAAATGACATCTTATTTTCACAGCCAGACCAATGTATCCTAGCAAGAGCAGCAAATAAATTGGTTTCACCACAATGAAGTGTGAAAATAAAAAAACTAAATGGGAACAAAAGTATGCAAGCGTTGGTTTTATGAAATTCCTCAACTACTGAATGAATTGTTTAAGGCTAAAATCTTCATGTCTGAGGAACAATGCCAAGAAGATTTGTATAAGATCAAAACGCTACACTGCTATACGATTAAAATATCATTCCAGGTTCAAAAGCAAAATTGCACCCCTCCACAGTGTAAGAGTTAGCAGGGGCACTCCTGTCTAGTTCCGTGGCTTTTCATCCAAAAGGACAGATGGATATATCTGATGGTGGTTTTTTGAGGAAAGGTAGAACTGCATAACAATGAAATCAACAAGTTCAGTAACAGAGCAACACTTGCTCCTGACAAGTATCATAGAATCATGGAATCATAGAATGGTTTGGGTTGGAAAGGACCTTAAAAATCATCTAGTTCCAACCCCCTGCCATGGGCAGGGACACCCTCCACTAGCCCAGGTTGCTCAAAGCCTCATCCAGCCTGGCCTTGAACACCTCCAGGGATGGGGCATCCACAGCTTCTCTGGGCAACCTGTTCCAGTGTCAACTAATCAAGGCCAGGCAAGCTGAAAGCATCTTGCTCAACTTCATTCTTAGGCACACCTTTCACCTTTACAACTCAGCCTTCATGTAAATAAACATGACTTTCGGAAAAAAAGAGCACAGTCATAAATTTAGTGAAACGCAGCCTAAAACTTTTGCTTGGACCAAAGTTAAAAGTTCAGCTTGCTTACTTTGGGAGCATTTTAAAATCAATTTATTGCCATTATTTCATTTATTTTTTTATTCCATTTATCTTTCTTCTTTTTAATTTAGGTCATTGTTCAAAAAAAAAAAAAATCATGCTGAAAATGTCTAACACACTTTCCAAAATAACAAGAGGCAAAACCAAAAATTTTCCTAAACCCTCTTCTTTTCAAGCCCTAGACTGAGGTCTCTTTTCCAGGCACCATGGCATTCTTTGGGTTAAGAATTACCTGCCTTTATGAATAGATGTCTGTAGTATCATGGTAGGAACAATAATTTAATTAGACTACCTATGCATGTAAACAAATGTCTCAGTGCTGCTTCACCTCCAAGGACAGCCTACCAATACACCAGCTCCTCCAAGCACAACAGCCCCAGCCAGCATCAAGAGCTGCACCCTTCCCATTCCAGTCTCCTTCCTTTGTGCCTTCCGCTTTTGTCAGCTACTACTATCATTTTGCAGCCACTGTGGTGATGAGCTACTCCGTTACCTCCCGTGCATGTATTCATTGTTTGGTCAAAATTCAGAGGTGTATACATGGCTTTGGACACCTCCTTGAGCAGGCAAGAAAGCTGCCCGAATCCGTCATCTTTCAGAGGTAGGCATTATTGGCAGAAAATCCCCTCTCAGTGATACCCTACTAAACATCCTTCTTCATCACACACTGTTCCTCTGCTCACAGCTGCATTTTCCCTAGGGAGTACACAGGACTAGAAGCTGTCCAAGAAAAAGTACCAAGTCTTGAATCTGTCTCTAAAAGTCACATGCAGCTGTGGCCTGTAAAGTTCCTGAGGTTATGGAAAAACAGTCTAGAAGAGATGATATCATTAAAGACAGCAGAGCAAGGGAGAATTTTGTTATTTATTTATTGGCTAGTTACACTGAGTTTGTACCTCTTGGTGAAGATGCTTTAGCTTTGCTTATCCTATCACAGATATTTGGCTTGTTATTCCAAAATCAATTCAGTCATATCCCTCCCTTGAAAGCCACTAAGAGCCGAGAATGTGGCCCTGGCCTCCATTGTAACCCTGGAGGCATGAATAAGATCCTAACAGGTTAAGCCATTGCACTGGCCTTTGAAAGTAAATAAAGAAAGCAATAAATCGAAGAGAAAAGAAAAAAATAAAAAAAAGCCAAAACTCGGGAACAATGCAAAGGTACACCCCCCAAAACCCTGGTGGGAGTTGTTTGTTCAGAGTTCCAGCCTAGAAGATACCTTGCTTCATTGAATCGTCCCTACCTGCACACTAAATGCATGTGCAAAACACTCTGAATATGAAAGATCCTAATTTTGAATGGCACTTATCATCGCACTGTACTTCTGCCTACAATGTGCAGCAGCTTAACAAGATGAGTGCAATTATAGATTTCTGTGCAGTGGAACTTAGGTTGTTTAGCATTACATTAATTTATTTTTTAATGTGTTTTGCTCCTTTGCTTCCTCTGCAGACATAGATCACATTCTAGTTATTTTCTGGAAAGAGTTCATTATACTGTGCTTAATAACTGAGAGAAGCTGGCAATTTCAGTAGTAAATATTTTTAATTCTTAAGCATAGCATAAATGAATAAATGCATTTCCCGATACATGCACTCCTTCAAAAAAGCAGAAATAGAAACCACTGATCTGCTTTTGAATGAATTTTTCCTTCCTCTCTCCCACTGTGTCTTAGCTCTCTACACAACACAAAAGAACGGGCAGAAACCACACAGGAGCAGCTGATTACAAATAACCGTGTTTCCTAGCTAGATACAAACACGCACACCTAGGTGCATATGTGTGCTGCTGTTCTGGCTGGCTTGTGGTAGCTACCACAACAAAACATAGCTCCCAAACTGCTTAAAAGGTCCCCAAACTATTTTAGCACTCAATTCCCATTCATTCAGTACTTTAAAATGCCACAAGATTTCAAAGCATTGGTGTCAGAACTGGTCTTATCGCTTGCACTCCAGAACACATCCAGACAATTATTCCAATCCAGCATAGCAGCACAACAGCTCCCAGTGACACATGCACTTGTTCTGCACAGGTCCAGGAAAATAATTCTTAAAGACACCTTAAGCTTATTTTTAACAAAACAAAAAGGATATCACATGTAGCTTTTCAAGCTAAGGACACCTTCTACATCCAAACGTGCTTCTGTGGAGACACTGCTGTCTAGGGACAAACAGATTTAACTCCAGTGCCTTCAAAAATACAGCGGGAGAGGCAGAGAATGGCAAGATTTTAATCCTTTCTGAGGTTAATTCCACATGATCAGTAGCATCCATTGTCTGTACATGGCCTCATCTACGGTAGCTTACTGTGCTACTGTTCAGGTTTGCCCTTCTATCATGCTTTGTTGTGTTTCCCTAAAGCTGCTTCAAGTTCCTTACGATCACATTTACTACATCTCTTCCGTAACTGGGGAAAAGGGCATGACCATGAACAGGACAACATTCACAGTTTTCCCTTTTTGGAAACTGCATGAAATGTTTACAAAAGCTACTTTTACTGCAAAAGGCAATGTCTTTTTACAAAATCCCTTGTACCTTCATATGCTGTTTCTCCAATTTTAGATTTTATTTCTACCAGCTGTTGCCCTAGTGGATTTTGCAGATGGCTGTATGGGTGGATGTACGGGAAGTTCATACTATAAACACACAGCAAAGGAGAATCTGTGAGGTTGCACTGCTTCAGTTACCAGGATGTGCAGTGATGTCAAAGACATGTTATTCCCCATTTGGCAATATGCTTCGATTGCTAATTAATGCAAACAGCTTGTTGTCTACAGTAATACACAATTACTTCTCAGTGACCAAATGGCTTACAACAATTTCAACAAGCCGTTCAGGAGCCAAAAGCATTCCATAAATAAGATGCTGACACTAAGCTTGTGTACTTTTATTTAAAGATGCAACATTATAGCCATCTGGAAAACTGTTTATTTAATAACATCCAGCAACATGGGACTTGCCACCTGCTAACTGGCAAGTCATCAGCAAAACAGGTAGCCAAAGGCATGAGCAGACCCAGCCTTCAGGGCTAGGGAGGAAGAAAAAAGCAGTGACTGACTTATAATAGCTTCTTTTTTTGGGCCACTCATTTTCGAAAAAGTAGTCCAATTTCTATGGAAAATCATCATGGAATGAATCCAAGCACTGAAATGGTATTTTACTGCCTCAGTGAGAAACTGGCCTCTTCTTCCCATCTTTCTTGGAGAAAGCAGAAGAGTCTTCAGTTAGAGCTTCCAAATTGAATGCATGACAAAAGCCTAAAGCTTGGACCTATTGCAAGCTCTGCAGACCTACCAGTGATGCCATTTATTATGAATATGGGTGGCTTGTCCTCTCCAGCACACATCAATCTATAGCAGTATAAAAAGACTCAAACAAGCTTGACAATTTAGAGCAACTTAATGAGGTGGCACATGAATGCTAATTAACTTCCTAGAAATTTTTCTCCTGAGGGCAAACATTTTCTGAAATGGTCTTCTTGTAGTAAACACAATCTGAAAACAGTTCTTTCAGGTGCGTGATTCATGTTCTGTGCTCACAGCCCAAAGAGTGTTCCAAGCACAGAAGAGAACTAGATGGCCAGAAAAAGGGATATGGCACAGAACAGAGCATAAGTTGGATTTTCCATTTGATAAATACGTATTTAGGATCTAACAGAAATTCCGTCTGCAACCAAGACAGAGGAAAGAAACCCCACCAGGATTTTAGGTTACATTTGTAAGTAGGGTTTAAGTCATCAAAGAACACACCAACCAACAGCTTCTCTCTTCATTCACATCGTGCCACTTCAGTCTTTAAGCTCTGAAAACAAATCGTGCAAGCAGCAAACAGCAGCAATCAGGGCAACATTATTGTATCCAGACTTGTCTGTCTGGTCTCCCAACAACAAACCCCTCACTACATCAAACCACCTTTCCTACACTCCTGTAGCTGCTTGGACAAAGCTGCCTTGGAGTACTCTAGCTGAAGAAATACAGCTGCTCTTGAGTCTGAAACTTCTCTAGAGCCAATGCAGACCCCTCTGGTGCTGGTAACAAGTAGTGCAAGAACAGCCCAAGTGCAGTTACTTTACTCCCACGGTATCTAGCTCCTGGCTTAGGCCAGATGATGGCATGATGGGTACTGCAGAGTAAGCTTGGTCACCACTGATGTTTGGTATTACGGAAGCTGTACAGGTACAGAAGATGACTTGCATATTCCTTGTAGAGTTTTATATAAAAATATAATATATATATATATATTTGAATTGCATATTATTTTCCCTCTAATACATTGAAACAAATGCTGGAATTTATTAGACTTCTACTGTGTACCATCAAATTAAATTTTCAAGACATGACCTGTTCACCAGCTCTCACCCTGAACTAAATGACCAAAGAATTGATTACCTTAGAGTTCTCTCCCCTTCACAAATGCACATGAAAAAAGCAAAGCCAGAAAATATTCTTCAGATAAATTCTCAGCAATACTACGCAAAGCATTTTTCAAAAAGGGAGCCCACACAGATTTTTTTCAAACCCACTGGGCTTTGAAATACGACAAAAATACCAGGAGACTGTCACAAGGCTGCAGCTCTGGAACTGCCACCCTCTAAAAACTTTCAGTACTAAACATATTCATTTTTAAAATGCAGATTAAATATCACATTTTCTATGCAATTAAATATTGCTATTTCGATGCAATTATCTATAGAGCACTCATCCCTGCAAAACGAAATTTGGAACCTTCTTAACTGCCCCACACTTTGAATGAACTGGATACCAAACTATGACATGAGGAGATGCAGAGATAATATGGGAGAGATTGCAGGTGAGTACTTTCCCCATGTTAACACCATATCAGATAGGTAAGATAAGTATAAAGAGTAAGCAATACATGATTTAATTGTGGCACATTCTCAATATCATGACAGGGTCAAGCAGTTCTTAGCTGTATATGCTCTTTTTCACACACTTTTATATAAATAAACATATCAACAAATGTTTGTACCACCCATAGTTAATGGAGGATAACTTTTCCTCCCATAGATTTTTCATTTGTTATTAAACAGGGTTTTTTAACTCATGGCAGAAGTGCTTTTCCACTGCTTGTAACTGTTGACTGCTGCCAGCCAGCAGAGCTGCAATGTTAACATGCAATGTATGTAACCAACCCCTCGGTACCAGTGACAGTCAAACATACCGTCCAAGAGAAATCCACCACTCTGCGAGACTGTATTTGCACTGAGTATAAGTTAAATAATTACAGTTACAGTCATTAAAAAAAGAAACCTAAAACCAAGGTGTATTTGCTTATAATTTCTGGGCAGGAAGAAATGGTACATGTGGCAAGTGAAAAATGAGGATCAAATGATGAACCCACAGCTTTAAAGAAATAGGCCTTACTGCAAAAGAAACTGGCACCAAAGTAAATGTGCTTTCATATTGACAGTGTTCAAATACATCACCGGCATAAAGCAGAACAAAACTTCTGCAATTTCTAACCTTCCCCATTTCATTAACGAGAAAGGCAACCTGAGATGCAGCTGACACACAGGAATTAAGTTCTGAATCCCCAACTCAAATAACGCCTTGTATACTTTTGAAGATGCACCTACCTGTAGTGGTGTAAAATATCTGCAAGACACACAAACACTAATTTGCAGTGCTCAGCCATGCACAAATCTGAATTACATACACAGGTGTAGCTTTAAAATTCCACTCAAAGAGCAGTAATCACAAGGGGAGACAAGACAACACTGCATCCTACAGCGGAGGCAATCTGTTTAATGTAATTCTAATCCTAACCTGGTTCCTTGCCTGCTTCTCTCTCCAGCCATAAATGCTTTCTCTATTTCCTGTTAATAGCCCCAATCTGAGCACCATTTTTCACCTCTCAGATGTCTTCATCACCATCTCCCTTCCGCTGCAAGTACTACATTTCCAGTTACCTTGTCAGTGGAACTGAGATTTTTTTCTAGTCTACCCACCACCCTTTTGTTAAAAGCATTATTCCCTCCCCCGCTGTATCTAATTTAAACATTCAAACTGACAGTCTATTAGGTGTTCTGGTGACAGATTCGTAAGAGGTTGAGGCCTTTTGTGTGTCAGCCCCCTGACACACCATATACATGTAGTGGGGAGGTGACAGAGTCTCTCTTAAAAATTAGAGAGAGCAAGAGAGAGATTTTCAGAAAGGAAATGAAACTGTCCTGAAAACATAGCTCCTCTGGAAATGGGGTTGCGGGCTCCCGGGGTAAAGCAGCTATTTGGATTGCTCACACAACCAGCAAGTTTGCAGCTCAAGGGGTGATTGCTCTAAAATAGATGGGGAGGAGTTTTAACTTTAAAGGTCCTTCATGTGTCTCAAGTCATTAACATTGTGATGGGGGTTCCCTGTGCTTTCCCTGTGCTGCTAATGCTGCTTACACACATGGCAGGAAAGAAATCAGAAACATCACTCAAATTACCAAAAACTGGAGGAGAAGGAAAGTGGATGCCATGACGAGGCCAGCAAACTGTATGTAAAGATCCTTATTGAGTAGAATAAAATTGATCTATCATTAGATCAATAATGTAGAGCTTGGTCAGCTTATTCACATCATCTACTGCAGGTAACACAGAGAACAGATGGAGACTTTACTGAAAGAGCTTTTACTTCCTTATATTAAGAGTACATAACAATACAAACAACAGTCAGAACAAGAGACGCCAACAATTCCATAAGACCCATTCTTGCTGATGGTAGTAATTTCTAGAGCTTTCCAGATTTATGACCATTGCTGTTGTTACCTTTTAAGACTGTCCTACTATGACTACTTATCTTTGTCCATGTATTATTAAAAATTTGCCCTTCATCCATTTCTGTTAATAGCTCTGATCACCTAGATAAAACAATTAAGAAACTCAGTTAAATGTATTCTTTATCTAACTCAGATGTCTACTCGCCCATCTACACAAAGCCCAGATGTTAGAAGTAATGGATGAAATTCATAGTTTCACTCCTATAACAGCTGTCACAGAAACAAACTTTTCCCTATACAGGACAAAAGAGCATAGATTAAAATAAAATATTGAAATAAAAGAAATCAAGACATTCAGTTCCTTATTACTCTTATTTCTACATGGGCCTTTACTGGCCCCAAAATTCATCTTGGTACTACATTCTACAATGGATTTGCTTTTTATACAACTTCTTAATAAGAACCAAGTCTCACATCAACATAAAACTGTAGATCATACGGTCAACTTAAATATATATCTGTAGTTAAGGATTTTCCAACAGCAATTCAGAACTAATCAAGAGATTAAAATCAACATCAGTATATTCCAGCTCCCTAATATACCTGATCTTTCCAGCCATTATTTTTAATTAATGTTTCTATACATTTACACAAAGTTGTTGATATCCGTGATTACCAACTACTATATAAGACCTTATCAGCCTACAGCCCATTTTCTAAACTTATAATTTCACTGGTTAAGTACCCTATTCATTTTGGCTCTCTATTAAATTATCTGCAGTTTTGAGCACCATGTCTTCCATCTCCAACCAAAACATGTCCCAAAAACCTGCTGAATTCATCCAATTTTTCCACAGATACATGGAAGAGCACTGAGTAAAGTGGATCTCTCCCCTTAATTCTGCACTACTGGTAAATGAAGGGATATTGCACACTCAAGCTGCACTCACCTTTCTGAACTGAGACACAGCTGCGTTATCTTAATAATTTTAATAGTAATAGGCACTCTATTTCTTTCAATACAGACTTTTTCTTGAAATACTTCCTTTTCTTAAGGCTTTTAATAACCACTCATATATTTTAATACCCCTGCTTTCTGCTAAACTAGAAATTTCTTGTTATTCTCATATGGACTGGGTGAAAATAATGAAAAAATCATCTACTACACGATAAAAGTAATTGTGTAATAGGCATTAAATAAGTTACTCAAGGATTATTATTCAACCCCTTCTATGGCTCTATGGCTCTATACTTTACTACAGTTTAGTCTGTTTCAGAAAAGAAGAATCTGTGCTTTGAAGAAACAATCAAGAAACAGACTGTAAAAACTCTTAAACTTGTGGTTTTTATCTACCTTTTCTTAGATTCATTCATTTCAATAATTTAAGTAATCATTGAAAGCATTGCAGTTTCTTGTCTTTAAATTTGTAAACATCTATGTGAGGACTTAAAAAAGTTTAGATTGATCTGTTGAAAAAAATTATTTTATCACCTATTATTGCATAAATCAAAAAAAGAGTAAATTACAGCATGCTGCACATTTCATCAAAAAAGTCAACACTGTACATTCAGCTAGAAAGCTTCTGCATTAATGGCTCCAGCTATTGCTGAAAATTCTCAGATCAGTACTCAACAGACAATATGAAACGGGACAGTCTGATTTAAAAGAGTAAAACTGTAATTCAGGAAAACTGAATTATTCCAAAAAGCCTTGAATTATTTTCCAGACAGTTATGCTACTAGAAGCAGGACTAAAACCCTTTCCAGAGCCAAAAGCTGACTTGTATTATGCAACACCTTACCTATCTCTAATGTATATCATGCTGAGCCATTCATCCCAGAATATGCTTTGCCTCCTTTAGGGTGAGAGGTAATTTAACCTCTGTACTAGCTCATTTCTCCCAAGATTGCCAGTCTTGTGAGAAATTACAAGATTACCTTTATGATGAGAACAAACGTGCATTAGGCAGAGGAATTTAACCCCACCTTCACCCTAAGGCTGATATACAACACTAAAGGAACAGAATTTTTCTCAACCTATTACAGTTTGATAAGATGAAGTATCTTATTCGCTATGGAAAGGTAAAATATAAGTATTCTAAGCTCAGCAGTGGAGGCTTAAATACTTTATTGACAATCTTTTATTCCCTTATTATACTATTTTGTTGTAATGGTCAAAATCATTATGCAGAAATACACTCTGGGAGACAACTAGTGCAATTCAACATCCTTCACTACTGATGTGCTACCTCCAGTCTTGTCTAATACTGTATCTCTCTCTAAATTCTCTTTTGAGATCATAATAGTTCATTCAGTCAGTGAGAACAAATGCTGAATCACATAGAAAGTGTCAGAAGCCTCATTCCTAGTGTTAATTTGAGGGGAAACTGAAGTAACAGTTTTGTATCTCTGTACATACGGGGGAAATAAATTACTTCAGCTAAGTTTATGTGTTTTTCTAACTCCAGAGACTTCAAGGGTGAACAAGTATAGGAGTCCTACCCATATTTACTTCAGACTTTGGTATTTTTATTCCATCACATATAAGCTGAGCAGCCTTTGACTCAAAAATGAAAGAACACTTCAATATGGCAAACTAGTACTGAATTCAGGTGAATGGAATGATCAAAACAAATGAATTAAATCAAAGATACAGATTTATTGTCTATTTATTCAAGCTAAATGCAACTCAGTCTCTAGTCACTTGATGAGATTTGTTCAAGGAGTGATTACATCTCAGCTAATCAGAAACAACAGACACAATATACCAAATTTAAATCATCATTTTAACTAGGTCAGCAGAGAACAGCTGAGCAGCCCAAATGCCACAGAAATTATCACATGAAATGATGTTAGCAAAATGATAAGGAGTTCAGAAGTTCTGCAAGTAAATAAACAAAAGATCAGAAGTCTGACCTATGATTTTCTGATTCACAACATTATTCAACACTTGGGATTTGATCTTATGCCAGTTGAATGTGAAATAGACTTTTCTGACATTTTTCATAAACTGTAATTCTTTTCATTTCAGAAAGACTGGAGTTATTTGAACATTTATTTTTCTCCTGTTAATGGTTTCCATCCTATTGGCAAAGAACATTCATGGACTATTTGGCCCCATAGAAAACCCAAGAAAATCATGCAGATTTCTGATAGAAAGCAAACTGCAATGAGACACAAGTTCAACACAGCTACTGCATATTCACAAATTTATTTTACCTTGATTAATCAGTGTTTGTTAATAAAATCACGTTTTGTCCTAAAATTCCATATCAGAAAAAAAAGGAGTGGGCATTTGCCATACTCCCTTTACCTATAAAATGTTGTGTCTTTTAAAACAGAAAATTGCCTTACAATAAAATCTTCAAAATTCGTTTATGATTACCACATGGAATCTAATATTCCACCTTGACAATATATGATTTTCCACAAAACTTATCATAAAAAAAGCTACTGCTCACAAAGGAGCATTCAGATTCACCTCTCAGTTTTCTCCTTATGTTTTCTTTCTTGTCTTCCTAGCCCTCTGATGTTTCTCATAATTAGTTTGCCACAAAAGCAGCTTTCTGCTTGCCATTAGCCAGCACCCCCAAATATTCTATAAATTACTAATTCAAAATCTTCAACACAGATTTGTACTGTCAACATATCTTCCAAAAGCTAAGGCATGGTGGGAATAAATTGCACTAGACATCATAATCATCTTCATGAACAGAGGACACCAGTATTTTAGCATGTCCTAAGCTCCTTTACATTCTTCCCAGTGTGCCAGGCGTCCCCTCTAACAAACACCATGCACAGACAGTGACAGAAACTGGCAACATGGGAGGTGGAGGGGGGGGTGATCTTTGTGTACTTGGACTTTGAAACTCCAGTGTGGAATTTTAGTTTCCTGTACAAAATCTTTAGCATCAAGAATTATTGCATGGCCACCAATAATTATTGCCACTGATAATTATGGCCAGGGAGTCAGAAAACAATCGATAGAGAACCATGAGTTCACCATGCAAACCTCTAGGCAGATGATACTTTCAGGCATAGGAAAAGCAGATTCCCTGTAACGTGGCAGTGCTGTCGCTGATGTCAGGTTATGACACACACTATGCCAGTTTGGTGACAACAGTTAAATGAGGCAAGTACACTTTCAAAACAAGACACATAAGCTTTAGAGAGGTAGCACAGAACAAAAGGAATCTGCACAGTAGCCGCAGGGAGTTGAGAGTACAGGGAGTGTTCTGCGTTAATAACATATCTTTCTATGTTTCACCAGTCCTCTTCGATTCAGTCTTGTACATCTCAAACATTACTTGCTTCCCACATCAGCCTAGTGGTTGGCAACCTTCTTACACACACCAGACCTGACACCGAAAACTCCCTGTTCACATCCATTCCCCCAGTCACACACCCCTGCTTCCTCTTGGCTTTCCTTTTCCCGCAGTGATGAAATCTGGAAAACGTTGCTCTCCTCTTTCTCTTTTTGTGGTTCAACTACTGAAGCACACTCTAACGCCTCTTAAGCTTCTTTACATCATCTCAATAACCATTGTGCATCCCATTTTGCTCCTCTACTCTGCCCAGATGCCATAGCTCAATTTCCAGTTACCACTATCACCATGTTTCATGCCTGCTGACATCTTCCAGTGGTGCAATATCGGTATCGATAGTCAAGGTTAACTGGGGTTACAGATAAACAATGAAACATCTGACCAGAAGAACGTTAAAACAAATATATGGAATTAAAGTATTTCTTTAGTTTACTTGGTCAGTTCAGAATTTATCCTCATCTTAAGATTTTACACTTTTAAAATTAGCAGCTTCCTGTGGCAGTTTGTTGGTGAAAAGCTGAAGTGATAACTACATGGTATCAACAGAAATCTGTCATGTTCCACTTCTTCAGCTTCTGACTGAAAGAAAAAAACCTAATCAAAACTCCTGAATAATAAACCCA
This sequence comes from Syrrhaptes paradoxus, assembly GCA_013400615.1. NCBI lineage: Eukaryota > Metazoa > Chordata > Aves > Pterocliformes > Pteroclidae > Syrrhaptes > Syrrhaptes paradoxus. The sequence goes on from VZTO01027453.1 coordinate 78,777, forward strand.
AAAACAAAACAATCAGAAAAAAACCTTAAACAAAAAACACGGGAAAATATTTATTCCACATCTTCAGCCTCTCTTAGAAAGTAAGATATCCCCTGTTGCATGAACTCTGCATTGGTACGGGACACAAGCTGCTCATGGGTCAAGTGACCAGGGCTGACACTACAACTATGAAATGATGTTGGTCTCATTCTCATTCTCTCTGGAAACTTGATGCAAGACAGAATGAAGAAGAAACTACAAGAATTACCTGGCTCCCTTCTCAAGACAGTCTTCTTTGGACATCAGTTGTTCTGCTTTAATTTTAACCTTTTTAATAATCCTTTCCTTAGGTTCATCTAAAACACTACCCAAAGGTGAGATTAACCATAGGAACGTGCTGAGTTGCTGAGTTCACATTTAAGACACCTGAAAACGTGTTTGACTTTGCAAAAAGCTGAGCTATGACTGACATTTTCATACCTGCTTTTGTCATGACAGAACTTATTAAAACAATCTGAAATAACACTTAAAGAATAAAGAACTAAACAACTCTTTTGTGAACACCTAATCAATTTGCAATTAAATCCACACAGCTATAATTTAGTGTTTTATATATATATATATAGTTATGTGTTCTTGCAGGTGAAATAAACATATTGTTTATATGTCTATAGAGGTTGCGTGCTTCCATTTTCTTATCTCCCAAAGCAAAATATTCATTCCCTTCCTCCTTTTCTGCCAATGGAGAATTGTATGTGAAACTTTCCATTTTCCAGACGGTTCTATGTGCAAACGACCAACTACATTTTGAGGAAGTGTAATCTTTCTTCATTAGTGGGAAGGGAAGGATTGTATCCATGAATCTCTCTCTCTTCTCACAAATGCAGAGTGCACAGTAGGGGCTAATAATGACATAATTAAACACCCAAACCACCATTAAGCTAATACCTAGTGTTGCAGTCATTATTTCTCTATGACTATTATATTTCCAATTGAGTAGTCTCAAATCTTTCAGATAAACAGCAGAGCAATATCTTGTGTGGGGCTATATGTTCATGTTCTTTTATGTCCTTGGTACAAATACACATGGTGCAATAATTTTTTTATAGAAATAGGTTTGGTTTGGGTTTTTTTTCCTCAGACTGTTAAGAAACAAAGAATGGCACCACCTAAAGGTACTGTGGGTTTTCTATGAAGGCTTAAGTCCAGACACTTACCAAGGAGCTGTCATTTCTCTGGAGCTAAAGCTACACGGTAATTTGCTGTCATAACCTTAAAAAAGTAAGAATTACAGAAATTAAAACATCAGAAACACTGAATTCCTGGGTCTGCAGTGATACTTTCTAAAGTTACAGACAACAGCATAATAAAATCACATGGAGGGAAAATGGAGTCAGCAGAGTTCAAGCTAAAAAAAAAAAAAAAAAGGCAAAATTTCCACAGGAAGACATTAGTCTACCTCACCCAAGAGTGAGATGAGTTCTTCACCATTTACAGCCTCTGCCTCAAGATATAACTTAGCCCTGTCTAATAGGCACGCTCTAGTCAAACCACTGAGCTAGACACAAGTACCAATGGGCAAAGGCTACCGACAGGGCTGTGGAGAATGTTGGCCTAGATGTGAAGGTCCCTTGTGGTCTTAAAAGTTTGAGATTCATGTTATTGTTACAAATAAAATCACAACACATAGTGGTATTTGGTTCAACATACAACTTCTCTGCAAAGTGAACCTGAACTTCTCCACGTCTACGCCGATATTTTATGGTAAGAAACCTAACAGTATGTTTCAACGTAATGAGCTCACATGAACAAATGATGCATCACATTCTTTCCAGTGCTGTGATGCGTCCAAAAATGTAATAACACTGAGGCATTTTAAAGCTATTGAAAAAAATAACACCATCTTCTCTGCCACTGTAGGAATTCTCCACGCATGACAAATAAATCTGTAGTTCAGCAAAATCAACAGGATTATTACTACTCATCTCATGAGATTTGTGAATATATGTGCTTGACGAGCTCCTGACAAAAAAACAGTGGACTTGTGTTAGCAGTCTGATGCTAAGGATTGCTTGTATCTGCTTCCAAAATCAGATGATAAACAGCTTTACTTTTAATTTAAAGGAGGTAAGGAGGAGGTGGTTTGTCTAGCATGGGCTGAATGTGCCCCAGATTATATTTTAAATTTTGTTTTGCTTTTTCCAAACAGGAAAAAAAGAGCAGAATCTTCCCCTTTTCTTGTGAGATGGAAGTGCCTCCTCTAGCATTCACACCAACACCATAGCAAATCCCAGCCTGATGTTAGTATGTGAAGGTCTATCCGTATGCATGTGAAAGATCATTTTTTATTTCTAAAGGTTTACCCACAGCATCAATTAAAAAAACCAACCAACCAAACAAAAAACCCCAACCTAAAACAAGAGAAACGGTCCAGCCTTTGGGGGTGGCAGGCAGCTTTCCTTTCAGACTGTAGGAACATTATGAGGCCAATAGAATTTTTTTTTGCTGGTTCCTTGGCCTTACAATAGCACACCTGGTATTGCTACATCCATAGAGGCCACTCCTACTGTCTCTTTTATTTTAATTTAAATTAACGTGCAATAGTTGGCAATGCACACAAAGCCCAGTAGTTTACAGAAGTGTTAATCCAAAAATACCAATAATACTGAGAGCTAAATGTGGCACTATCTTCACTTTTCATTACTATGCTTTAAAACAAACATAGTACAAATAGTATCTGAGATCTCAGGGACAATGTTCTGCACATACACAAGGCAAGGTAAGGATGGAGAGAGAGCTCCAGTGCCACACAGCTTTGCTTCAACCACTTTCACTTAGATACTTAATACACAATAATGGAAAATATTATATGTTTAGTAATAAACCCCAACTTTCATTAAGGGAATTATTGTATTTTCTATCTCTGCATGCATTGCTTGATTCAGCAAGGGAAATAAAATTAGCTCTATGAGAGGGTTGCCTCTCTTTAGTTGCACGGGTAATTATGAAAGGAAAAAAACTATTATCATTTTTAAGTTACTTTAAACAAATTTGCCTGATTTGCTACCTACCATCAGCTCTCACTAGAGACTGGCATTTCAGCATGCCAGAAAGAAAGAGCAGACACAAAGAAACACAGACAGGAACCAGAATCCTTCATTGTTAAAGAGCTCGAAAATGAGAGGGTGATCCCATACTGGTATCCGCAGCATCTCACCTTTCCAGAACTCCTCAGTACCCTACGGGTTTGAGGCTACTGGAAGATATGAGATCCTACAGACATCACAAGAAATCTTCATAGGAATCTTCACTGAATGACAGCACTCATGCTACAAATGACACTTTGTAGGCATGAGTATTGCCAGAAAAGACTTGTATGAGCATCTTTAAACCTCCAAGAGGTTACTGAAACCAGAGAAAGAGCATTAGAGGGAAGTTGCAGAGCAGACAAGATTTCATTGAGAGTTCCTGTCCAAAAGAGGAGGAAAGACTTTTAAACTGGCTTTCCTTTCTTTTCCTTATTTCCTAAAAAAACAAAACAAAACAAAAAAAAAGACACACCAAAAAAACAAACACAAACCAGCAGAAACACATCTGTAGACAAGTAGGAGACACACTAAATTTACAGTTTTTAAATGCAAACAAAAATACAGGAGCTACAGGGAAACTAAACTTTCTCTATAAATGGACAGTGAAGCTTTCATATGACTTGAATGATTACTGCTTTGGGCAAAATCTCCCTCACTGCTGGGACATGCTGCTTTTAAGCACAGCAGCATGTCTGAGTTTCTGAAAATCTCCTAAAGAACAAAGGAAAACATGGAGCTGGGAAACTCCTATTTGGAGAGCATTCTCTTAAGAGTGGTACCTTATCTTTACATAGCAACAGAAATACTGAATAATTGCAAAAGACAATACAGTTAAACAAGTTCCTGTTAACTCCTGAGTGCAGTGTGGATCAGAATTGCTCCTGCTAGCACGCGGGTGTGCAAAATGTACCTACAAGAGGGAACTCATCCCAGTAAAAAATAATACTGCCATCTGGGCTCCCTCAGGGCTTCAGATTTCACTTGATGCCAGAGGCTCCATCACAGTCTTGCTGGCTGTCTTGTGGAGGTGATGAATTAATTCATTTTCCAGCTTCCCAGGCTAAACTCTGTCTCCAGCCCCCAAATGGGTGTATTTCCAGGTCCTGCCAGCTGCTGCTGACTGCTGTGTCCACCACCAGCTGACACGACACCCTCCGGCACTGCTCCTACTTGCTTCATCCAGCTGGTGCTTTATATCCTTCATTCCCCTACACTGCCTAACTCTACAGCAGAGGTGACATTAGCGGGTTACACAGGAGACTCATCCACTGCTTCTCCAGAGATTGCAACCTGTAATTCAACAGTCCTTGATTTAAACCAAGAGTAACACACGAGTCAGAATCATAGCCTAACTCATGTGCTCTGTATAATAAATAGACCAGGCACAAGGCTGGAAGCCAGCAGCTCATAAATTTGAGTACCACCTCTGGTGCCTTGGAATCTACAGAGCTTTTGGATGTGTTCGGCCCATGCAGGTTAGAAAGATATGTTAGAACTCAAATAATGGTATTTGTTGGATTGCGTTAGACACATAAATCCCTATTTAGTTCTCTGTAATGTGTCATATCTACAGAGAGCCACACAACAGGCCAGAGGTCCATTAGCACCAGTGAACACTAGACGTTTCCAAGCAACTTTTAAGGAACACCCTAGTGTAATAGCTCTTGCTTTCCTCACGTTCCTGCCTGTAAGATAAGGTAGTATGTGGATACTAAATGAAACTTTCAGTACTACTTCATTTCATCATTACTCAAAAAACATTTTTTATGGTTTGGGATTTTTTTATTGTTTGGTTGGTTTTTTGTTTTGTTTTAGTTTTTAAACAGAATATCTTCTACAGGTAAAGGTTAGTATTACTAGTTAGATTCAACTGCAGCATTAGACACTTTACCTTGGATTCGCAGATTGGTTTTTCTACATTTACACATGTATTTTCCACCTGTGGTCACTAAACTAAGTGGACTGATTTAAGAAAGTGTAGGTGGTTGCCAGTCTGTGGCTAGTTTATGGAACCACCTCACATATCCACTGAATATTGTGTAGGCGTGCAAATCAAAGAGCATTATTTCACATCTATATTGTGCTCACTTTAGTAAATCCTGAACACCATGCAGTCTTCCCCTTTAAATCATAACTCCATTTTCATATTAAAGTTAACACTCCAAAACCAGTGTTCTCATTCAGTATGAACACTTCATAATTACTTTTTTCTAAAAAGCTGTAATAAACTTTATTTAAGCAAGTGCTTCCCATTTTATTGCCAACCCCAAACATTGTTCATTTGCAAGCACAAAGTGTCCTCTTGACACAATAATGAAAGTGCATTCATACATGTCAGCTGGAGCAATTATGTACTTCAGATTTATACGCAACAAGTATTATTCAGTCTTTTCTGCTGACATTTTCAAACATGACATGCATATTAAAATCTACACCTAAGGTGTGAACATAGTTCACTCTAATGGCAGACTTCCCAAATCTCTCAGAAATCTGGGCAACAAGAAAGAGAATAGGCAAAATGTTTTTATAAACAGGCCATCTGATTCCATTACACACTCGGACAGATTTGCTCTCATTCAATAACCTCTCCAGTGCCTAACACAGGAAGAAACAAAGAACGAACTAACCAGAAAAGAGCCCTGGGCCAGCATTAAGATACGTCAGTGTCTCTAGGGGTCTCACAGTGTACTGGGCACAGGGGGTGAATCTCCATTCCTTTCACTTGAGCAATCTCCACTTACAGAGCCACTTAGCCTAGTCTGCAGCAACGCTTATTGCCGGGGCTTGCAACCCCAGCAGTGCAGGCTCAGATGGGAACTGCCAGATGTCTCTGGAAAGGCAGATTGCATCCTACTGCTTGGAGCACTGAGTTTGCTCTCAAGAAAAAAAAACAAAAGTAATGGAAAATCACTACTTCTTTGAAGAAGCAGCAAAAAACCCCCCATCTTTTTATAAAGTAAAACTCAACAAGTACAACCTCATCCAGGCTGCTTTAGATGGAACTCAGTTGCAGCAACAGTTGCCCCAAGGGTCTACTTCCCCACTTGACATGCAACTAATGGTACCTTTGCTTTCCTGTTTTACAGAGCTGCTGTGAGGATTACCCATCACCTACAAAGCACTCAGTGAACCTGAAGTGAGATACATAGGAAAATTGCCAGTCTTCCGTTCAGTGCACGTGGAATTACAGATTAGGGCGTGCTTGCTACCAAAATGTGTTCTTACAGGACACAATCTAACAGCAGACAGTAGAACTTAGAACTGCTTATCTCTGCTTCATCTTGCCCATCCTCTAGACACAAGCAAAACAAAGTAATCTAACAAACCTCAGTGCCTTGCTTTACAATATCCAGCATATAATTTCATCATGACACCCACCATAGCACTGTGAAGCACAAACTGGTTTGTCTTCATCTCAAGGACCAAAGAAACAGGGATTCTCTATGCAACAGATCATGAGAACTAACAACTCAACCGTTAGCCATTACAGACCTGCTATAGTACACAGGTCTTCAAGAAACTTAATATGACCCAACTTTTTTTGGTACAGGGTCAGTAAAATACCTTATTGATATAGAAGTTAAAGCTCACAAGCAATTTAAGAAACAAAAAAACCTAAAATATTTTTTACAGAACTGTGTTACTGCAAGAATAACTGATTGAGTGATAACAATGGAAGAAATCTCAAGTGAGAAAGACAATAAAACAGATCCTGAAGTGGTTACTCTGGTAAATCCACTTATACACTAATGAAAGCATAATGCACATCCAAGCAGCAGGCTCAGCCACAAAATATAGCCCCTGAAGCAATCCCACACACGTGCAGCAACTTTAAAACTTCTTGAACCCCAGTTGTTTGGTACATTCAAGCCATAACACAAGAGCAAATTCCTGCCCCCTCCCAGGAAACGGAACAGCCTGGAGAAGGCTGCTGCTCCCAGATCAAGTCTTGCAGCACAGCCCAGCTGCCCTCTTGCTCCCGAGGTAACTTGAGAGCAGACAGAAAGCAAACACCAAGGTCCAAGTCAAAGATAAGCAGTGGAGCACAGCAAAGTACCTGATTTCCAGCCTGACTCCTATCAATTCCTCCTCATTGATTACTTTTAGGAGTCATCCTTAGGTCAGCATGCTGCAAAGTGGTCTCTGAGATGGACTGAAGGAGTTTTAAATCTTACCTTTGCAGAAAATTCCTTCTCAAAGAATTTTTTTGGTTTTTTTTTAGGCAGCAGGCTTCAGTCCTAACATATCTCATTGCTTCAGTTCCAACCACTGCTTCTTAGCACTGAGTTATAACCCTTAGTTGTATTAATCTTCTATTTTAACCTATGTTTCCATTCTCACTGGAAGCAAACTTTGAAAATTGTAATTAGGATTGCAGGTGGCAAATGAAAAAAAAAATTAGCACTAAAAATTTAATGCTTAATTTCCTCTATGGGAAATCCAGAGGCACAAGTAATGGTTCATTGGAAACAAGTCATTAAGCCAAACATCTAAGGACAGAAATAATCTACAAAGCTGCTGACTTCTTACAAGCTCGTTTACAAGATGATTTGGCTTTGGAACAATTTATAGACTTTTTAGTGTTGTCTGCAATTACTTTCTTCGTCAAAATAATTGTGAGAATCAAGACAGAGAGAAAAAAGACATACCACGCGCGCGGGCACACACAACTACCCCGCATGAAATAATTATGCATGTGTCAGGAAATTGTCTTTATCTTTCTGATTCTATAACATCCTAATTTTTCCAAGTATAACTGGAATTAAGAAAGTGATGAAGAGTGCAAGCCAGAGGGATATAAAAAGAAAAGTCTCCAATCTTGCTGTACGGACCTTACACATCTGTAGGTCAGATGTTATCTATGAAATTAGACTGATCCAACAGAACCAGCCTGACAGATGTCACACAAGGCACAACAGAGAAGGGTGATTTATTTCCGGTGTATCTTTCTTGAAGAAAGGAGCTTTACTTATCTGGAAAACAATGAAGAGCAGTTGCATGGATATGTCTAGAACCATTAGCACTTATTAGCAAACTACTAGCTCCAAATTTGGTTTGGGGAAAGTGTATGGCTCAAGGGAATTTAAAAAAAAATCCATCAGCTTCAGTATGTGAAAATATTCTTATTTAAGTTTAAAAATAATAAAAAGCATAATTAAATTAGTAATAGTAACAAATAGAAAATTATACAGAGTTGAGCTACTTTCCCAGAAATTGTCCAAGTCTAAAATATGTAACTACATCCACCCAAAGTCACTGACGTAATACTGCAGCACATGACTAGAACGAAGTGTTAGCCGCCCCTACTACAGGGCCATTGGGCACTTATTCTATATCGAGTGGGAAACATGAAGGTCTTTGCCTATCTGAGAAGCAGATCATTCACATCCATCAGCAGTCATTTCTGTTATCTTCAAACACTACACACTGCTGAATAGCCAACTGCACCTCTCACAATGGACACAGAAAGAAATAACAGCTCCCTGAGTGTATTTATTTACATCTGCCACAGAGGATGGGTAGGTTTGTTAGGACACTAACCATATCTCACTATTGCTCTAACTCTCAGCTGTCAGCCAGAATAATTGTTTCCAGTTGTTAGATGCACACCCAGATCTGACCTAACCACTGCATCATCAGTATACTCCATGGAAGAAAAGCTTTTAATGGAGTTTTCCAAAAGATGACAAGCAGCAAGTCCCAAAAGAAATGAAAGCTCAGCCTTCACATATTGTTTTGATTTCCACTTCTGAGTAAATATTTGTTCCGCCACAGACTGGTGCATCTAAGCACGAAACTCCCCTGTTTATCAATAGGTCAACTCCATGTACACAGAGCCACAAGGCAAGGTCTCCTGGGCTGTCTTTGAAGTGACCTTAACCTGATATGGAGATGACATGCATAGAAAAGAGAAATCATTTTATCTCTCAGAGCTCAGTGCTTGAACTCTGTTTAAAAAGAACAACCAAGCAAACAACACAAAGCAGCCTGACAGCAGTGCAACTACACGGAGCTACACATAATACGTTTGTGATCGGAAGCATTTTCCACCAGGCACACAGATTGGTCTTTAATTTTGTTATTTTCACTGTACTAGAGACCCCTGACAGTATTGTCTTTTCAAACATATTTCTTCCTTGGACAACATACCTGTAGAGGTACAGCCACGCTAGTAGGAGACCTTAAAGTTTTACCAATATATTCTTATTCCATTTGAAAAACTAAAATCAAAAGTATGTTGATAAATTGTTTATCTTCAGGCATAAATTAATTGCATTAGATACCCTAATCTAAGTATAACAGCAACCTTGACAAGAGCTGTCTTTTCTCCCATACAGATTAACACTTTACAGGATCCAGGAACTCACTAGCTTTATGTAATACGTGAGACTGTGCATTTTAAAGCACTTTAGATGCTAAAATCAGTGTTTATAAAATAACTCGACCTGCCCTAGACAAATTCATGTTCATGCACTGTGCAGTGCAGGTTCTGTGACACCTGTGATTCTAGGATGTGACAGAGCTGCCATGCACATGCGGCACAGGTAAAGCACAGGGTTAGCTCACTTCACCACAACAGTAACAGCTTTGCTGTGCGTGCTTGCTCCAAAGCAGATGGGAGGTCTGTAGGGTGTGCTCGGAGCAGACCAGCTACTCTCCATGAACAACAGAAAGCATTCAAGCAGAAACTAGACAACTTTAACATTTCCAGACTTCCCCTAACCTAGAGCCACTGAAAAACAGCACAGACCACGCTGCAATATTCTCTGAAATCCTGGTCAAATATTGCCAAACTGAAAATCTCATGCTAGCAGAATTTCTCATGTCAAGAAAGATGACATGTCCAGGAAAACCAGCAGTACAGTAGCCTTGCCCAAAGCAGTCCAGACCTATTAGTCAGAACTAGCTAATGAAGTCAACATAAGACAATTGAAAATATAGGACAAATAATCCAAAACAAAACTACTCCATGCAATTTTGCCACTAACACAATAAAAGCCCATGACACAATTACAGTACCACCACACCGTGCTATCATGCAGAAATCTAAAGATGGGAAATGCAGATGAGCTAGAGCAGAGACTTCCCTTCCTCCAAGAGGCCAAGTTGTAATGGACCACGCGCAATGAAACTACAATGTGATCTAAACATCCTTGGAGTCATTCAGATCATCAGTGAAAGCTTCAGAATTCTCCACTGAGACAGAACAAGTACAGATAATTATTTTGTAATGCAGACTAATTCCCATATAAGTGTCATCTGTCAGTTAAATTAAGGTATTCAGGATCTGAACTAAGGCTGTGATGTAAAGTAGAAGACAGAATACAAGGAACTGATACTTAACAACAATTGCATTAATACAATTTAATGATGTTAGTAATGTGAAAAGTTAAAGCCTTTGAGTCCCACATTCAGAAGTGACTAAACATCTACATCTACTCTTAATGTTTTTATCATCTCTACTTCATTCCAGTATAATTTCTTTATGTTCCATCAAATGCCATGAAAAGCAGACAGACCTCTCCTGTAATCCTCTAAGCTACAGATTTTAAGAGGATTTGTCCCTGAAGAAATTGTTCGCTTTTCTTTTCCCCATCCCCTTTTCAAAATCTTTTATGCTCAGCTCAGTAGAAGGCAAAGAATCACTGATCAGAGCACACCTGCTGTAGTTTTATGGAAGACGCTGATGGTACAACATGGTTCACTTGCTGAAGTATATTGAGATGGGACCGCAGGAAATGAGAAACATTCCACCTGTCTGTTTCTTGAATCACTTGGCTCTTCACAAAGCTTTCTTCATGACTTCTTTATTATGTTGTTCTTTCCACCTTTGTATTCCCCAGTGGAAAGACATTTCTAGGTTCATTTCAGTAACGTCAAAATAATTGAATCAAAACCAAGAGCAAAGTCTTACAAGAGCTGCGTCTTGATGAATTTATTATTAGAGTAATTGATAAGCCTTCTTAAATTTCCCAGTAGACCCCTCAAGTTCAAAAACCAAGCAGAAGGCATATAGAAAAATACACACAATAATATTAATACTGTCTTTGCCTTTCCCAAGCGCTCACCCTTATCGTATATAAGTCTACAGAGGAGGGACTGGAGGAGATGCTTATTGTTTTACATACCAAGTCAATTATTCTACCCTAACGCCTGGTTTCAACCATTGTAAATCAGAAGTGATTCCACTAAAAGCAACATTGCCATGCTCATATAAAACTGAGAAAGGAGAAACAGGGCTCTTGATCTTGAGAAAGCTAAAGTGGAATATGCCTACATGGTACTAAAATTGCGTTATTTTATATAGTCTGCTATTATAAAAGTTAATGGGAGTCCAACTGAAAGTCTAACTCACAAAAAGTAATGTAGAACACCATTTAGGCATAGTCCAAAAGACACTGATAAATTGTTGGTCTTACAAGGCCCTAAGGAAACTCACGGTGAGTTTCAACAGCTACAAGGAAACAGAGTAATACTGAAAGGATACCTGTGCACTTGATTATATTTGCTTTTAAAGCCTATAATCCCTGGAAAATTCAGAATGGAAAAGGAGATTCCAGTTCTCAAATATTTGTTAAAAATAACAAAAGGACAAAACAAGATTCCCTCTGTAATTTAGTGTCATACATCAGAAGCCATGTAGAAATTTCTCTGACATGCTCCTGTACTGAGACAATCTAAGTTTATGGTTACGTCAAATGAATTAGTTACACACAGTCAAAATACACTGTGAGTGCTCTAAATTTAGGATATTGGCCTATAGCAGATTTTAGTTAAAACGAATGTGCTACACAATTCTGCCTTTGCAAGAACATTATGGGTGATGAGGCCAGGACTCACATAATTCACATTCTGTGAAAAGATTTTTTTTATCAGTACAGTATTTCCAGGACAAATCACAAAATGGTGCTTAGAGGATTGGGAAAGGTGTTGTGTTTTAAAAGAAATATGTTCACAATATTTGAAATGAATACTTATATTTTATGACATAAAATTTTGAAGGAGAAAAATTTTATTTAGTTATTTAACTACTTTTCTGCATAATAGCATGTTAATTTGGGACTTGTAGCTTACATGCTTCCTACTATATCACCATTTGCCAGGTGGATTAAAACAGAACAGCCTTTTGAGAGAGTTTATACACGGGTGTAACAATGGCTTCAGCAGCCTCAATAGCAGCACATCCCAAGGCAAACTGTGCAGTCTGATGGCAGGGTAATAATTTATGCCTGCTCATATTTTCATGTCTTTTTCCTGGGCTCTCTACAGCATACAGTGCTTTATAGCACATTTTAAAAGAAGAAATAGAAGTAGTAAAAATAAATAAAGGAAACGTGGGATAAAATGCTGGCCATATTTGTGGAAATAGATCATATGGATGACAAGGAGTCCCCACAGATTCTGTGTTAAGGGAATGGATTCTGTTATGATGGACACTCATTCCAGGCTTTCATAAAGACATTTGAAATTCAGCCATTAGTATGGTGCTATCACAAAAAAAAAATGCAAGCATAGCTCTAAAATATATTAGAGATATATTCCCAATATAGACAGAAAAAGATTGAGATTAACATACTAATTATGAATGAAACTGGATCTGAAATACTAGACACCCTGCCATCCTAGCTACCCACATTTAAGCAAGAAAAACCTAACCTAGGACTGGAACAGAGAAAGAGCTCCAGGTGTTATATCACCTGCCTTGAGAGGAAACTAAAATACCTGGTAAAAACCCAAGCTTCCCTTCCCAGTTCAGTTTATGTTTGTTTACATATACAAGTACAAACAGAGACATGGCTGTAATCTGAAAATGTTCAATATTGAACACCACCAGAACTGTTGCTCTAGATAATTGGTTTACCATAAACATGGCTCCTAAAAATATGGGATTAAGCTTCTTAATTATAGTCCTTTTATCACTCAGAATTGAAAGCTGTGTTTCTTTAATTTTAACTTGATTGTAAATGTATCATCTGGAGACTGAACTCCCTGCTCTGGGGCTTATTGAATTCTGACACTTCATTTCTCATAGGAACCCAGCACTCATGGCACATCTTGACTTTACCCCTTCTCTTTAATTATAAAATGGTATTCAGCATTGCCTTCTGAAAAACCATGATCTTTTGTACATCTTCTTCATAATTATAACAAACTTTCTAGCCTCTTGGCTGACAAGCAACATTACAGGCCTGTCAGGTTTCTCATGATAATGTCTTATTCTACAATGCCAAATGAAAAGCTGTCCTTTGAGGATCAGAAACGTACAATATGCACTGCTTCAAGGTGTAAAGATAAGATTAAACTACAAGGAAGGCAATTAAATGCTTAGATCATATTAATAAAAGCATTTCCTGTGTTCACCGTGGTGTTATCGTCACCTGCAACATTGAGCAGTGTATTTGTTTTGCCGACTCAAACACGAGCTGAAAAATCAAAATGGGATTAAGGAACTGTTTTTCAAAGAATACAATCCAAACTACTTTTGATCGGTGCTTTTTTACCCTGATGTAATGAAAAATTCTGCACTTTAGGGACAGACCTCTGTACAGAAGAAACATCTATCTGCCTGCAAACAAATCAACACAGATTAAACTCCTTTGAACTTTATGGTTTCTGAAGAAAACTGCAACTCATTTTATAGCACTAATGGTTTATTATTTCCCTTCATAAAATCATTTTAACTTCTCAATACAAATCATATTTATTTACCTTCATTTGGCCATCATGTCCTATAATTAACCAACTGACACTTTGACGGAAATCAGAACCTCTTCAAGATTAATCACTTTGTTTAATACTCAGCAAAGTCAATTTATAAGATATCATTGTCCAGAGGCCACAGCCAGAAATGGAGCTATAATGTACCTGGCACTGCTCAAATGTAGGGACAGTTATGTTTTTGGTTTGGGGTTTGGTTTTTTTTAAAGACTCAAGGAAACTTTTTGATCACTAAAACCTGTGATATTAGTCATGTAGCTTGCAAAGCAAGAGGCAAGAAATTAGCTGGAAATATCTCTTTGACTTAGTTGAAAGTTGAATTTTTTCGACTTAGTAGCCATGGGCATGTTGCCTAGCAATGTTTCAGAAAAGTAATGAGACACACTGGAAAAAGGTAATTCAATATATTGCAGAGAAAACAATTCAAAGGAGTAGCAGAAACCTGGAAGTCTTGTATACTGTTGTACAGAGCTACCCAACCATAATTTTACTATATGTAAAGATGGTGTGGCAAACTGAAGTGATATCTGCAGACAGCACCTGATACAGCAGAGAAGGCAGAGCTGCTTCACTCACAATAGCAAGACCAACCCTGCTATGGTCTTTCCAGTATAGCACTTTCATTTCTGAGCATCAGTCACACCATTGGGAAAAAGCTGATGATTTACAGAGGTCACTTGTCTCAGGGAAACAAAGGGCTATCTCTTTGTTATATTCTTTCACATTGACTAGCACAACAAGCCCTATTGCCTATCACAGTGAAAATAATATCAAGAATAATTAATAACCACAACTGAGTTGTTTACTAAATATTTAAGTCTGTAAATTAGTCTCCGAGGGAATTGTGGTCCACTGCTTGAGATATTTAAAGGTAGAATGCATAAAACACAAGAAAATGTTCTGTGGGGAATAAGCCTATATTTACAGGAACATCAACTAGATTATCTATTCAGGCTGTTGCANATTGTATCCAATGTGAGAGGAAATGGAACACAATCTTGTGAAACATACGGGCATAACGATGCTACGTTACAGAAATGGCTGCCTAGTAAGATCGAGACCTTATGAGAAAGAATTCTGGTTTGTTGTTAGGATAAACAAAATATAAACACAGCATACGGTTATTTTATCACTCGATGTAATTAAAGCTTCAACATACCCCATGGAAGCAATCAGCGTACTCACTTGCAAGTTTGTAAAATTTTTAAGTCAGAGTTTTGCCTCACTTGCTGGTTTTCTGTGTTTAATGCAAGCTGTAATTTTTCCTCTTTCTTTCCCTAGAATCATGGAGCGATGTTTCCTAAGCAGCTACCTACTGGCAAGCAATTATATCCAATTGTGTAATAGCAAAAAACTAGAAGACTATTCCTCTATGAAAAGAAAGATTTTTATTGCAATATTTTTAATATGTCACACATAAATCCACATATCCAATTACAGCCACAGTGTGGCCACATGATAACTTGATTAAAACTTTGATTAAAGGAATTAAAACAATTAAGCTTTACAGTGAGAGACACTTCAGGGAGCGCCTTCATCAAACCTCCATTTCCATGTGTCAGGCAGCCCTAGCACACAGTAACATTAAGGCTA
>VZTO01027456.1:0-44917 GCA_013400615.1 Syrrhaptes paradoxus
ATGGCTAGGAAAGTGCAGGAGAGGTTAAATACCTGAGGTCAGAAAATGTCATTTCCTTCCCAAGCAGTGTGCTGCCATGCCTGGAGCCAGGGATCACCTCTCGAACAGAAGAGGCTTGAAATGGAGCTGAGCCACTCAGGCCCTTTGAAGTGGGAGAGCGAGCAGCCATACAAGCTTCCAGGTGTTACCCCATTACTAAGGTGTAACTGTGGCCAAAGGATGGAGGGTACAGAGGTCAGTCTCCACTGCCCACTCAGTGCTTGGGTCCCCCACTGGTCAGAACCACCCAGGACACGGGGAGCTCCTGTTCCAGTTTGCAGCGTTACCTCTGGTTTGTCACCACCCCCGGCTGCCCCCTCAGAGGACAGTGTGCTTCTGGGCTCCAGCTGAGCAGCGCCCAAGGGTGGAGAGGGTTTCCTGCAGCCAAGGGTGAGAGGTGGTTACCTGAGCAAGAACTGGCTCCATCTGATGGGCTGAGCTTTCTGCAGGTGGGTGTAGCCAGGGAGGATGACATCAATTTCTCTGCATGTGAAAGGAGAGAAAGAGGAGAGCAGCAGCTGTGAGGAGAGAGGGCAGGGGCAGATACACTCCAGGGTTTCCTGGCAAGGTCACAAAGACACCTTTAGCCTGTGTTGTGCTGAAGCTGGTCTATGTCTTCCTGTCCCTGTCACCTGCTCCCTAAGATCTCCCCATCTTCCAGTGTGGTGTGTCTGCCCTCAGCCTCCCTGGAAAGCTGCCTGGTACAGGGATGCCTCTGTAGCTGGCAAAGATTCCCCAGTCCAGCACTGGTTTGGAGTGTGGTGAGTGAGGAGGAGGGCACCTTCTCAAATCTTGTGTGGACCTCCCACCTCAATTCCCCTGCCAGGACGCACTGGGGAAAGAGGAAGGTCTCAGTGATGTGAACTGTGGAGAAGGAGGGGCTGTTGTCCTTCCCTGGGCTAGCACATGATACCTGTCTGTAACTTCCTCTGCAGAGGACCCTGCTGCTGCCCGGAGTGGTGTCACTCAAAGACCAAGCCTAGAAGTCTCCTGGCCCTGCAAAGCCAAGGCCACAGCGATGGAAAAGGACTTACATGGCAGCACGTTCCACCAGGGTCCTGATGAGCTGCAGGAGGTGAGAGGAGATGACAGAGAGGGAATTCTTCATTAACAGCTTCAGGTCGGTCACAACCTGTGTGAGATTGGCCACAGTCAGACAAAGAGGAATGTGACATCCTCAGTGATCAGATAAAAGCCTTGGCACAGTTATCCCCTCCTTGTTCTGTGTGACGGGAAGGCACATCCTCCTCTCATTTGATCATTTTGATGTGGTAGTGTCACTGTATCTTGCTCTCCAGGAAGAGAGCCAAAGGCCTTTCTGGTCTGAGGTCTCCTGAAGTGAGGTGGGGAATGAGAAGAAAAGAGCTTCTGTACATACCTGATCGTTCCTGCTTCTTCCAGTGTGCAGCTTTCCAGCTATGTCTCCAATCAGCTCCTGAGGACAAGAGGAGGATTTCTGTCAGTATCTCTGCATTTGAAGCAGGAGACTCCGCATGAGCAGACCTCCTCCCTGCCTAGAAGGGGCTCGGCTCTAGGATCCTGTGAGTAGCCAGGGGATCTCTTCTGGGGAAGGGCCAGTTTGGATTCTGTGCTTGTACAGTGCCTCTTCCCCAAAAGGGGTCTTGGAGACACTTGACTCTGCACCTGGGGTTTCAGTGCCACCAGATGTGGAGGAATTCACAGTGGGACAGAGGTGGCCACAGTTAATGTCAGGCAGATCTAGCTAGAGAGGAGTGTGAACAAGAGGTTAGAGGACCCAAACCTTTAGTCTGCGTTCGTTGGCGGTGTGGATATCCTCATCGGTTTGGGTCACCACAAAGACTCCTTTAGACCATTCCTCAGAGATCTACAAACATCAGCAGAAACACCACAGTCAGCCACTGCTGTTACCCTGCTGCACAAGGGAGCTAAGAGCATCCCCAGCAAACAACAGCTTCTGCCATCCTGATGCAAATGTGAACTAAAACAATTCCTGGTGAATGTTCAGTGTGAAGAGCATGGGCAGGGAGGTCACCCTGAGCACACCTCTGAGGCTGCGGGTCTGCCATCATGAGCATTGCCAGTGTGCACATCAGGGCTTCAGGCTCTCACTGGGGGCTCGTCATCTGGTTCCCATCCTACTGCCGGGTTTTGGTGCCTTTAGCAGGGTGCAATTTGAGCATTGTTCCCCTGCCCAGAAGGCCTCCAATTGTGCGAAGGCCAACTCAGAGAGGCTACTATAGATGCTGTCAGAATAGTAAGCATTTGTTCCAGCACTCGTGACAGTTTGTGAAGGAAATAATTACCTTTTCCAGGCCCCCCAGGATCTTCTCCAGCTCGGTTTTAGTTAGGATCCCAGCCTTCTCCAAGGCTTTGGCATAAGCCATGCTCCCCTGGATATCAACTTCAGACAATCTCTGATCACAGGTAATGGAAGCACTGAGCATCTCCATGACCGGATCTCTGCTTCCGACAAACCTTCCTGCCAACATTTTATCCCCCTGCAAGCAATGAAGTTAAGAGGCATGTTCAAAAGACTTACTTATATATCCCCTAAAAATCAGATAATGTCCATCCCACTCCTTATCCAGGTAAAACTGAGGACATAGGAATGTTTTTTCAGTGCTGTACCATTGACCAGAAAAGTCCTGGGCTTTAAGACCTTTGGCAACTCGTTGCAGAGGTGGAGAACACATCACTGTTACTAGAATATAGCCCCCGAAGGGTCTGTCTCAGGAATCCTCCGAGATGCTTTACTCATGCAGGGCTCTGGAGGGAGTATGTCTGGTTCTTGAAAACTGATATTGGGGCATATGGTGCACGACCAGCGTGACTCTCTCTTTTAAAGCAGCTGCTGGCCACTGACTCTTTGCTAGTCTCTTGGCAGGGAAAAAAGGGAGTCAGGGATACAGTGAAAGCTAGTATCTACTGTTACTTGCTACCATTTGAAGCATCTCTAGAGTCCGTGATGTGCTCGCAAGCTTTGGCATAAAATTAGCGTAAAACTGGTTAAGGCACAGCCTGCAGAAAGGGACTGTTCAGCATTACAAATGTTCAGGTAAAAAAGTAAAAGAAAAATTCCTAGGACCCCAAACCACCCCCCAGAAGTTCTCTGAAGCAGCGCGGCTCTGGGCTGCCGGGCCACCTGCCAGCTACCATGGACAGCGGGCGGCTGCTGGCCCAGTCCAGGGACTGGTGCCCGCCGTCCGGCCAGGCTGGTCCCACTGACCCGAGCGAGCCTTTCCCCAGCATCTGTCTGAACCAGAGTGTGTGAGAGGAGAGCAAGATAGCCTGTGGAGGGGAGGGTGCAGGCACAGGGTGCTGGAGATCTCTTTTGGAAGTAGGTTTGTCGGTTGGAGCTGCAGGGGGAAAATCGGAGTTGAAAAAGCAAAGTTTTGCAGCTCCTGGCTGGGAACCCAGTCCCCTGGGTGAGTGGAAGAGGGGATGGGGTGTGAACGGCCAGTGCTGGGAGCTAAGTGGTCGGATAGGGAAGAGGTATCTAAGTGTATCTTCGAGGTATCTAACTATGCTTTCATTACCCTGGGTTTTCTCTAGAATCAGAGATGGGTCATTGGAAATATTGCAGCAAATAGGTTTGATATTCCCTTCTCCATTTAAACACCAGGAAAATAAATCAATCAGAGACAAGCACCCGAACGAGCACGGCAGGTTGCAGTGGTGGGGTTATCACACAGTTGAGCTTGTGTCTGCCAGAGCACCCCCGAGACCACCCCCCAGAGAAGCAAAGTTCACCCTCACCTCGGTTGCCATTTCGGACGACGTTTTGCTCGTTTGTGCAGCGATCCTGGCGACTGGTGCAACCTGTGGAACAGCAAGGTGAGGCTCAGCTCTCCCACCGGTCCCAGTCCCGGTCCTGGCTGGGGTCCCTGCTGCCTGCCCGGGGTCCCCGCTGCCCGCCCGGTCCCTCCGGGAGCCGCAGCCCCGCTCACCTGCTCCGCAGCGCAGCCCCGGCTGGTCGCTTGGTGCTCCCCAGTCCTGCCGCCCCGCTTTTACACGCCTCGGAGCGGGGCTGGTGGCTCGTCCCGCCCCGGCGGGGCGGGGTGTCCCTGGGGCCAGCCCTGCTCCAATTCCCTCTCCAGCCCCCCTGGCTCTTCCCACCCCTCTCCTGAATCCGGCTGCTGCTCCATCAGTGCATGGTGAGCAAGACAGGGAGAGAAGTTTCTTTGAAGGAGGGTTGCTGCAAGGAGGAGGGTTGAGAGAGGTGCTCTCACGTTGCTTGTTAGTGAAGTTATTGGTGTAGCATTAGGCAAACACTCCTGCGGTGCCAGAGCATCTTCTGTTTGGTTTCCCTGACAAGTCAGCTCCTTTTCTGGGAAAATCCTTGTACTGAAAGCGTCACATCTCAGTGTCATCCCCCTCTCATGGTCTGTATGATGGCCGGATCCTTGTTGCTCTGTCCCCGTTGCCACCCCAGCAAGAATAATAAATGGGAGCTAGTTGCTCTTTCCCATTTCTGTGTGGGTGAGACTTTCCACCCCACTTGTAAGGATGCTGCAGCTCCAGCTTTGGGGCTTCCCTGCGGCATGGGGCCGCTCTTGCCAAGGGGCTGCTGTGAGCCTCAGGCTGTGGCTATGGGGTGGGAGGTTGTGCCCTGTAGCCCTGGCAAACAGCCCGTATCTTAAACTCATCAAACCCTAAATATCAAGGATGTAAAGAACTGATTTAAAATACAAGAAAGCTTTGGGAGCAGCACCTTGCAAAGCTACTGCTCAGCACCGATTTCTCATTAACTCCCCAGGCACGGAGCACTTTTCTGCAGCCGCTCCACAGAAAGCCAAATGCCTGCTGGTTTGCCATCCTCAGTGTGCTGCTACAGTATCATATTTTTCCATCTCCATGGTCCAAACCTTTCACAGAGCTCAGGAAACACATTCCAACTTTCTCATTCACATTTTGTTGAGTTATTTTCTTCCCTTTAACTGACCATTTTGTCCTTTTCTGCTCTTTTCTCAGTTCGGCAGCTTATCTCCTTTTCCTTTTTACAGTAGGACATCTGCACTAGGAAATAGGGTTTGATAATTTTGAGATCATATTCCTTCCTATGCTGAAATCCCTCATTTTTACCACTTTTCCTGTCTCATTCACCTTTCAGGAATGTCCTTGTCCTTACTCTGGGCTTTGACAGGAGATTGCTGATGTGTTGGGAAAACAGTAAGCACTGAATTTATAGCCAGAGTGAATCTATGTCAATAAGATCTTATTAATCCTTGTCTGATAGTCCATGTGGCGAGGACGTGTGATTTCACGTGGGATCTGTCAGCAGTATCGCTGTGTGTTTAGCAAACTTCATAGGGATTAGTTTGCTTGTAGTGCACTGATTAACTCCTGTCCCAGTGTGTATCTAGGAGATAATTAATTATCTCTTTTCACATTGTTAGATGAAAGAGGCAATCATTATCCTTTCTATATAGTAAGCAAGGTAGAGTACGGAGTAATATTTTTATAATAAAAATGGAAGTGAAACTGTAAATCCAATCAGAAGTCATTAACATAAAAATGAACATCGAAGAAATAGGATTTCTTAAAAACGCTTGGAGCTGGAGAGTTGAACATTTTTTGGGGAGGGGAAACAGTGAACTAGCATTGCAGAATGGGTTTCCTAATGCATGCTGCAATGGATTCTTCTCCATTTTCTGTCTTCTCTGTTTGTTTCGGTTTTGATGTCTTTCCGCTTCCTGTCTTCTTCTTTCGATTTTTTATTTGCCTAGTGAAATAGAAAGATCACACTCAAAATCCCCACCCCACAGTTAATACCAAGGCAGGTCTGAGCGGAAGGTTTTCCACTCTTCTCCCTTCTGGCAGAGCGAACGGCGCATCGTTCATACGTTAGTATTCCCAGCTGCACCCTGTTCCAAGCTGAGACACAATAAAGTGGCCCTAGAGGATAAATTGCCCATTTTGCAGCGTGGAGAGATTTGGTTAAATGTATTTTAATGTCCTGTATGATTTGAACTTTATTCGTACTTGCTTCTGTGATGTCACAGCCTCACTATTTCTTTCAGAGAGCATTTGGTTTGGAAGAGAGCGATACTTGGGGAGCGCAGCTCTGAAGGGGCTTTAGTGGTTGCTAGAAATACACTGTTTGTAGTAGGACTTATTTTCATGACTGAGTCCAGTAAAGAAAAAAAAAATGGCATAAGCTGCTACACTGCACCTTCTTTAAAAACATCCTTTTTTAACTGTCATTTTGGTTTAAAAAAAAGAGAAAAAAAAAGCTCTACAGGCTGAAAGTGCTGGTCAAACGCACCGTCAGCGAGACCGACGTGAAGTGGTGCTGACATTTTTTGTTGAAAAAAACCAACTTTGTTTAATGAATTTTGAATGTAAAAGAAAAAAAAAGACACTATAGGGTGATCAGCGAACTGCTGAATACAGTAAACATCTTTCATGACAAAGAATACAACTGCCCTGCAGATCTGCTTTCAATAGCCGTGACGAGGCCCCCTGCTTTCAGTACCTAATTCCGAGGCCCCTCTCTCACCAAGCCTTAGTGGTAACAATCACAAGCCCATGCCTAAAATGTTGACATGCTAAGCACATTTAGAAAAAACCTATGTCTGCATTCCCTATGGATGGTGTAGCATAACTGTCTAACACCTAAAGTGCAGCAATGGAGAACAAAGCCAACTGAGCTTCTCGCACAGAGTTCTCTCTTGGAGGTTCCCATTCTCTCTTGCAGTGGGCTTGTAGCTGGTTCATTTATGTATTTACACCCTAGGAGGATATATGTCTCCATTGGGAAATATTTAGGAAGAATAACTCTATTAGAAAAAAAAATTGCAAGCCATTGCGAGAGGCATTTGTATTGTGTTTCTGCATCCCAGCTGCTGGCTTCGGGCATCATCATCATCACGGATTGTAAAAAAAATATATCGGCAAATGTCTGGAATGAAACTTTTGGAGAAATAGTGAAAGTAAGATGGTAAGTGGGTGCTGGGGAGGTGATATGAAGAGGAGATGCAAAGGAGAGATAAAATTAGTATGAACCAATGTCTAAGAGAGTAATGAGGGGCAGGCAAGGATTAGTAGATTTCTAGAACAAAACACTGAAATCTGATAGTCTGGAAAGAACATATTCTCAAATGAAAGCTGACTTCTTCCCTCTTCTTCCCTTTAGCCTGTCTGGGAGCTGGTACAGTCAGTTTCATGTGCAGGGTTTGAAGCGTGGCAGAGGAGTTACAGAGCATTTGCCGTGCCAGTTTTGGCCAATTTTCAAGGTCAGTTAATCCTGACATGAAAAAGGACAGCATCCGTTACATCCTATCCACTGAGCCAGACCAACGCTTTCATTGAAGACCTTTCTCCTGGCTCTTTTCCCATAGGACTCCATGACAAATGGTTCTGGAGTATAAATTTATTTCTATCTGTACTACAATCTGTCGATGGGGTCCACATATCCACTGAAACTTTTTTAGATGGCTTCAACTGGAAAGGCCTGAAAAAGCTTTGCAGCAGGCTTTTAAACTTTGCCTGGCACTTGGCTATCCGATGACACTGGTTCCTGGAGAGCTGGGAGCTGTTTGTTGCCTATTGCCCTGGCAGTTTGCTCATGTTATTCAGAATTGGTTGGGGTTTTGCAACACCCCAAGGAGAAATAAAGTCCCCAAATGAGACTGGACTTTCTTCTGGCTTGATTCTGGAGAGAGAAGTGGCTGGTGGATTTTGTGCTGGTATTGCAAGACAACGGTTCCCAGCACAGATCTAATCTATTCGGTTCCCTAGATGTGCTTGTTTGCAGCAGGACTATGAGAGCATTGTATGTGTATGTGACTCCTCAGGGAGTTAGGGTTGTTGGTTTTGCCTATAATTTTTTTGCCTGAGAGATAATGGCAAAATAAATTAATTCCTGTTTCCCTGGCTCTCATTTTGTGAGACAGACACTTTTCCTTGCTGTAGCCAACAGAATTTTCAGCTCTTTGTGCTTAACAACGTGTCTTCAGTTTTCTCAAGAATTGAAAAGGCTCTTGCCAAATTTAGTAGCACATAGATTAAATGGGAAAGAAGCACAGTGGTGGCAGGAAAAGGTACATGATGCTGGTGAGCTTGGTAAGACAGACAGAGAGAGTATTGCGCTGCAGTGCTCTGTTTGCACAGGAGTAGACATGTGATTTGGAAGGACCTCGGCAATACTATTTTCCCCTTGTCGTCATATTTAACAGCTGTCAGAATTTGAACAAGTTTTCAGGACACGTTTTTGCACAAATACAGATTTTGGTGCTGGTTTCTGCCCGCAGTAGCCATAACCTGGGGGGCCGCGAAACATAAAGTATCGCCGGCATTGGTGGTTCAGTGGTAGAATTCTCGCCTGCCACGCGGGAGGCCCGGGTTCGATTCCCGGCCAATGCAGTCGAATTTTTTTTTTTCTCTCCTATTTCTCCTTCCTTTTCCGCTTCCGTCCCAGCCTCAAAAACCTCCTTCAGCCCAACCCCGACTTCCTCCGCCCTCTCCTCGCCGGCCGGGCCCGGGTGTGTGCGCGTGAGGGCGAGTTCCGCGGCGAGGCGGCGGCCAGGGCCGGTCCCAGCGCCCGGCCGCGCCGGGGCGGACAAGATGGAGGTGTAAGGAGCGGCGGGAGCGCGGGGACGGGCCGCTGCCGCCTCCCTCACGGCTGCGGCCCTTCCCTGGCGGCAGCGGGGGCTCAGGGCCGGGCTGAGGGGGGGTGTATCTGTATGGGCTTGCCTGAGGCTGTGTGGGGGGACATACCTGTATGGGGGGGACCTGGGCCTGCCTACGGCGTGTGGGGGATATATCGGGCCTTCAACACCCCTGTAGTGTGTTCAGGCATTCTGATGGGAAACTGAGGGAACAGGTTTTCTTGTTTTGCTTTAAAAATCTTTCTGAAGCATCTGTTTGGGCAAAAGTGGTGGTGGCTCAGCTGGAATNACCCAGGGCCGGGCTGGGGGTGGGGGTGTAACTGTATGGGCTTGCCTGAGGCGGTGTGGGGGGACATACCTGTATGTGTGGAGCCTGGGCCTGCCTGCGGTGTGTGTGGGATATATTGGGCCTTCAACACCCGTGTAGTGTGTTCAGGGATGGGAAACTGAGGGAACGGGTTTTCTTGTTTTGCTTTAAAAATCTTTCTGAAGCATCTGTTTGGGCAAAAGTGGTGGTGGCTCAGCTGGAATCCCGCTCTCTGTTCCCTGTCTCCTCACGCTCCCTTCACTGTTCTGCCCCTGGAGAGGTGGAAGGTGAATCCTCTGGAGAGGGTTATTCCGGTGAATTCCTCCTGATCGGAGGTGAATGTGCCAGAGAAGGAGAACACCTCACCTGCACACACCAGCGATTGCAAACCAAAGAGACGAGTCAAAATTTTGCCATCCCAGGCAGCAGGTTTTGTTTCCTTCTGATGCAGACAGCGCTCTGAGCGTTTCTGCCTTGTTAGCGTCACCTGGGCACAAAAGGACAGGATTTGACCTGTTCTGAAGCTTAGAAATTCAGTGAGTTCTGTGGAGCCTGGTCTGTTGGGGGGTTGTACACACGTGCACGGCGCTGGTTTGTGAGGAACGGGGGCACAGAGATCCCACGGGATGTGTGTCGGCATCTGCCCAAGTTGGCTGAGCTGTTGGTGTTGCTTTGTTGTCATTAAATCTTCTATACATAAAATAACAAATAAGAAACATTGAAATATGGGTTTGTATCACGCTAGCGTTAACACGAGTAGCAGCCTGCAAGGAAATGACCTGTGCTTGCTGTTCTGCACTGAAAGCGGCTGTTGCAGGCAAGGAAAGATAGGATTTGCCCTGCTGAGAAAGATGCTTTTCATACCACTAGTAGGTCTGATGCTGCTTATACATCTACTTGTTCTTTACCACCTTGAGTAGCCTTACTTTACTCTTTTACCTCCAAAAGGAAGATGCATCGGAGGTAGAAGACCCGGGGGCTGAAGTCCTGAGCTGTTGTGGGAATGTCCCTTGCATTGGAAGGGAGCAGTTCAGCCCATTTTGCACTTGAGTTGCTGGTGAAAGTCAGTCTTCCTAATCTTTTGCTTCCTGCCTAATGGGTCTTCATAGAGGGAAGCAAGCTCTGCAACTAGGAAAACCTCTCCTAAGCTCTTACTGTGTCAGAAGTATCTGTTACTAGAGAAAAGAACCCTCCAGAAAACATTTTAGTTTAAATATACAACATAGTTTAAGTAGTAGATTTAAAACCATGAAGTGTCAGCGATGTGATGCTATTTATCAATATATTTTTCTATATTATATGTAGAAGACCTTCTCAATAATATTTTGTTTTGGAATAAAATTTGGACAAATATTACCTGCTTAAAGACTCTAAAAAGTCTTTACACATTTGGTGTTAACATGAGATTTCTTTCCTTTTCGTTTAAGTCATAATCTTGTAAAAATGAACCACACTGTTTAGTTGACTATTTAAAAATATACAGCAAAATTCCCTTATGATTTCTTATTCCTGAATGTAAAATTGACAGTTGATTTGTGAGAGTTGGGACAGAAGAAAATTGTATTTCTACTTCATAAGTTCTGCAAAAGTTTTTGAAAGTAGTCTTGTTTGTCAGTTTATGGTTCTGGTATTTCAACACAACAAAAATTGATGAAGATTTGAGATTGAATCATTTACTATACGTTATTAGAAGATAAAGTGTTTTTCCAAATGACAAAGTGTTTTAGAACTAAAAGAGAAGTAATTGTCTTAAATAATTTAACTTCAGATAGATTTTGTAGACTTGTTTGCGTAGTAATGTATTTACTCTATATGACCCTTTCACTTGTTTAACAGAATAATTCCCTATAGAATTCTTCTGTAACATTATTATTTCTAACAAAGAATGTCTTTGATCCATAGGGATTTCTGTAGCGATAGCCTGAATGCAAACATTCTGAAGGATTGCATTTACCTAACAACAAAAGCTATATGGTTTGTAAAACATGAATGAAAACCTAATGCGTGTGTGAGCTCACTTGCTGAAGTTTCACTCGAGTCAGCGAAATGGAAGTTGAAGTTCATCTCAGCGTATTTTAGAAGGTCTTTTTCATTTAAAAACAATGATAGAACCTGTGGAAGTTTGTGGACGCACTCGTTTGAAAGCAATGAACGTGACAGTTCTATTCAAACAGTTGATGGTGCTTAACAATACATTGTACCTTTTTTTTTCTTTTCTTTTTTTTTTTAATAAGCTTGGATACAGACCTGAGAAAAGCCTTTTTTTCCTTTTGTATGGAAACTTTCTGTTGTTGTGGCTGCTGTCTGCTCAGCAGAACGTGTTGTTCAGGGAGGACAGGATGTTCTGCATCACGTTTTTCTCCCCTTTTTTAATTTAAAAATATAAAATTAGAATGTCCGATAGTAATGGAGGCGCAATTAATCTAAATATGCGCTTGATTCAATTTGTGCTTAATTGGGACAGAATTAGTGGAGAAGTGTTTGGCTGGTGGTAAATGGGAAGCTCTCAGCCTTGTGCTGCTAATAAAGGACTAGCCACAGAAAGCTTCGAAGAATAAATAAAGTGGAAATGCAATAAGGTTTTTTTTGCTCAGGGCAGTATGTTTATGGATGTAGTTCCGTGTCTCTATGTATGCACACACATATGCATATTGTACAGAAATAGTCATTGTATTGCCTTTTTCTGTGCTCTTGACTAATAAGTAAATAGTGTGTGTGATCTTAGCGATTTTTCCTGTTTAGTAAGGACGAAGCAAGGAAATTTGGTTTTAGTTCATGAAGTTAGGTGAGTGAATAAAATAGTGTAGCTGAGTAAAAAGATTATGTCATCTAAGTGTGTTATGATTTGTGGGGCAAATTCTTCTACAATATGGGAAAATGCTTTCCAGAGGTGGCAACAGCTTGGTAATTGTAGAATTGCCAAAAATAGGTTTCCTGAGGATTATTTTTTTTTAAGAAACCAACTTTATAAAAATAGTGTCTGTTCTTGTAGAATTTGCATAACTCAGCAAAGAAAAAATTTAGACAGTTTCATTTGGAACATAAATTAATCATTGCCATTTTTCCTTTTAGAAAAGACGCAAATGCCGCACTGCTGAGTAACTTTGAGGTAAGTTTATCTGCATCTGGATTTTAATCCAGCAGTTCAAAGCTGTAAGCAGTCACTTGTACACTACTTTGGAAGCTGAAAATTGCCAGTGCCAGTCAGCAAGACCTGTGTGTGATTTCCACCCACTCCATTCAATTTGTTATTATGAAAAAAAGCTTTTTAATGAAAGTCTAGTTTTCTAGAAAATTGCTAGTTTTCACTAGTAATGGGTTCTGTATTATTTGTTTGGTCCCAAAACTATAAAACCAGATATAAATATGTCTTTAGAATGTCCGTGACTTGAACTTCAGCTTTGTTGTGTTTACACTGTTGCCCTGTGGTTAGTGTGTTGGGTTTGATAAAAGAGTAACTGTGATGCTGTCTCAACACTTTGCTGCACTTCTAGCGGTGATGAATAAGGATGTTGCTGTGTAGCAACAGGTTGGATGAAGCACAGCTGCAAAACTAAAAATGTTTTCCTTGCCTTCAGAAATACCCTCTGAATCTCACTACCGCGATATTCACACCGTAAATGTGAAGACAGCTTTATTACATCCTTTTCTAGAATGTCTGCTTGTATTACATTGTTGTGATGAAACAGGGAGGTAATTTAATCTTTGTGGCTTAACGAACCATAACACCATAGCAGTCAGTGTAACATTTACTCTTGTGAGTAACTCCACTGGCATTTACAATAGGGTCACTAGTCACAGGAGCATCTATAGGTCAAGCCTTGATTTAGTTGGTTCCTGGCAGTGTGACTGTTGTAGAGTTTACTTTTTTTGCAGATAATGTAAAATTGCATCTCTGTGAGACAAGTTTTAGTATTATGGGTCCATCTATCATAACAAATCCAGTAGGGCTGTAAACTTGTGTGGCGTTTTGCTTCAAGCATCACTCCCATCGCAGTGGGAGCTCTGTGCCCGTACAGCAGTGTATGACCCGACTCTGCTCGGGACATAAGGTAAAATAAACACATAGGATAGATCCATCCTGGCAGCTTCTCCGCTGGGATAACATTTAACAAGTGTTGAAAATCTGTTTAAAGTAGCTACAATTTTTTAAAAAAAACAATTTACATGCCTGTTCATCATTCTGGTGCCAGAATATTTTTAATTTTAATTGCTGGTGGGTTCACCAAAGAAGCCCTGGGTTTTTCTTGGTTGATGCAATTTTTTGTTGTTCATTTATGTTTTCCTACTGTAACATTTTTAGGTAAAATACTCTCGAATCTTCTAAAACAGTTTATTTTTTTTTTTCCCCAGGTGTTCCAGTTACTTACTGATCTTAAGCAGCAGCGCAAAGAGAGTGGAAAAAGCAAGCAGAGCTCTGGTCAGCAGAATCTGAACACAATCATGTATGAGGTGAGTAGCACTGTGAAATCCTTTGGCAAATTAGCCCGAGCTGGAGTAATTCTAATTTGAAACTCTGTATATTAATAATTTTGTATCAAATTTCCCCTATTAAAAAACAGTAAAATATCTGTTTTGCCAGGTTTCTGTGGTCAGTTTATTCAGGTTGTAGGCTAACTGCACTGTCAAGGCAGAAGCATGCAGCTGCTCATATTAAAATCTGTCACAAAAATAATTTACCTCCCTCCCAGTATTTTAACTGTTCGGTGTTGTGGGGTTTTTCCAAATATTCTGTCGTTTTAAGACCCAGGGCAGAACTTGCTATCATCTGATGAATTGATGATCCCACCGAGGCACAAGGTATTTCCTTATTAACAGAATTTGAAACTAACAATTTCCCACCAATTTATTTTTTTTTTTGGTCAAAAGAGCAAGACATGGACAACCTGAATAACAAAATCACATGTACAGATTGCAACATCAGCTGGATGTCAGATTGGTAACGAAAGTTCAATCTTAGTGCTAGGAAGAGCTTTTAAAATAATAGAATACAAATATTAACATTTAAAATATCTCAAATTAGCAACTTCATAAGAGACTTGGAGTATGACCTGTTGGGTCCCTGTCAGAGATTTGCATCAGTAGCACCGCAGTTGGCAGCTCTTTGAAAGCAGTTTGCCTTGCTTGCATGAGTAATCCCATTGAGCAGAGAAACTACTCATGTGTAGGAAGATTTGGCCTAGGCTTTGTTTTTGTTTTAGTTCTGGCTTTGTTTGAAGAGAGTTGTAATTCCTAAGCCTCATATTCAACAAAATAGGGGCTTAGAAAAAATCTAATTTGAATCTTCATGGAGATGAAAAAAATCTCTTCCTGCACCTCTTTGGAACAGCTGAGAAAGATCCTGTGAGTGTATTTGGTCAGAATGCACCTTAAAGCTGTAATTGCTGTGTTCTGTTGCTGCAGATTAAATACCTAGAGGATGCTTGGCTTTGTGAAGTGAAGCTGGCGTAAACCCTAGGTGTATTTTCTCTATATTTGACCAAGGGAAAACTGGAATTTGATCTTACAAGATTGTCTTTGTTCATGCTGAGTACGTCTCCGTAAGCTCTGTGTATCCGTTGCTACTGAAATAACCAGATGAGCCTTGCTGGAGCAGTTTTGCTGTATGTCTGGCATTTTAATTGACTTGAAATTGCCAAGAAAAGACTAAACTGGAAAATAAATTAGTCCTATTAAGTAATTTTATTACGTGACAATACAATTATTTCATTTCAGTCATTATTCGTTAATAACAACTTCGTTTTATCTGAAAAGGGCTGAGAGGGCTTACAGAAGGGAGGGTTATCAAACACCTTATTGTGCTTTAAATATATTTCTCAGTAGTCCAGTGAAACTAGTTATTAGGAATACCAGTGGTTTGTATTTTATCAACAATCTGTTAAGCAGGATGAATTATCCTGTGTCATTGAAGAGTGTTTTCCTTTACGTAGTATTTCTAAATGATACCAGATTTTAGTGGAAATATGCTGGAAATACCTTTGCCGTAATGATCTCGTAGCTCATTTTTTCCCCAGGATCTGTTGTTTTCTGCTCTGTGAATACTGATTCAGCTTTTTTGGCTTCTGACTTTACAAATATAAATATTCACTTTAAAGATTTTCTGAGAATAATAACATGCATAGAAGGAAACTCAAAAAGTAACATAGAATTGCATGTTTTATTGTTATTATAGCTAATCCGTGTGTGTGGTATCCTACCACACGTGTTGCTTTGTATTTGCAGCCCAGTTGGTGCGTGAGGATCAGTTTATGTGTTGCTGTGCAGTATCAGCAGATGAAGATCTTCCTCCTTAATTCAAAACCAGCACTGACAGTACTCTCTGAAATCCTTCAGTTGCTGATGCACACGGTGCAGACAATACAAGGATTTCCTTGACTTTTCTGTTGTTCCTCATTATTTCCAACTCTTCCATTTTGGGGTCTAATCCAGGCAACGTTCAGGAAGGTTCTAAGCTACTTCCAGTGAGAAGACAGCTGTGAACTAGAATTTGTGTGGACTTTTTAAGTTGACTTTTTAATTTTTTTTAACTTGGGTCTAATTCCATTATGTATTATCTGTGTGCTAAGTGTCGTGTTGTTTTAAATAAAGCAGATGTAACACCTGCTGCAGAAGTTAGCTGCGGTTGGTAGGTGTTGCATGTAAAGAATGAAGCAAAGATAAACTCTCTCCAGTCAGAGAAACATTTCTAACACTACAGTATTCTCGCAGAGTTTCGTGACAACTCACCTAACCTGCTCCTATGCACTTGGAGAAGGCATTGCCAAATACGCGTAAAGGATGAAGACAGCCATAGATTGGAGAGCTTAATGAGTATTATGGGTTGGCAGGGAGAATATCCCTGGCACATGAAAACTTGGCAGAAGAGGTAGCATGGTTTTAAGGATGAATAGTATTCAGCTTTTCTGATGTGTTACTACTTTTAGAAAACAAAAACACACACACACACAAAAGCAACAAAAAAGAACCACCAGAAAAAACCCCGAACCCGAGTATCTTGGTACCTTTTAAAGCTAGCTTGGGATCTGTAAATGTTTGTTGGTTTTATAAAGAAGTAATTCTGTCTTATTGAAGACAGAAAAATGTGAGTGATCTGTCATCTATGACAGCACTTCCCACTGTTTAAAAAAAAAGAAAAAAAAGTTAAAAGCCAAATCCCAAAACCTGAATTGACTTTTCCAATTTTTCTGAGTGGTGCTGAGGAGACTTTTCAAGGTTGACTTGTTTCCCCCACAACTGGTAGAGTGAACAGTAACTCTGAAATAACACATACTTTCTTCCTATCCCTTGCAGACACTGAAGTACATCTCAAAAACACCCTGTAGGTACCAGAGTCCTGAGACTGTGAGAGATTTCCTCATCGCCATGAAAGGCCATAAGCTGACCAAGTAAGTAGAAATGTGCCTTTGAATAAAAGTATAAACTCATGGAAATGTTGAAAAACAGATCTCCATATCCCGGTATGATGATCTGTCTGGTTTTGATTAACGTATTTTAAGTATTTTCTGCACTTAAATACTCTTGCAAACATCTTTTCCTTCACTCATTAACGCCTCCATAGATTAGTATTTCCTTAAATAGGCCTGTGCTTGCCAGTGTGTTTCTCAAAAAGATTCTTGTCAGTATTTTGGTTTTTAGCATGGTTTCACATTGTGTGAGCACAAAGTCGAGTTCCTAAAATATTTCCTGAGGAAGAAGTTGTAAGTTGTAAATGGGTTTTGAACACAGTAAGAGAATTGTAAAAAAGAATAATTTGATTGTGTCGCAAAAATAAATGTAAAGTGAGACCATCTGGAGAGTACAGTGCTACAAGGCAAGTTTTCACCCTGTCCAAAGCTTGGTAAGTTGAGTAGAAAGCAGATCGTCAGCTATTTTATTGACTTTCAGTGCCCCCTCTCTGCAGACAGTTATGCTCCCATCCAGTATGTCAGCAGCTCTGGTCACAGTGTTACTGTGGTTGCGGACACAGGGCTGTTGGTACTTGGGAGCTTTGTCATGAGTGTTGTAACGTTGCTTGTAGTGCTTTCAGTATGTCAGTATAGTCCTCCCGTAGCTCATTTTATATAGCAGGATGCTCGTTTAGGTAGTGGGCAAGGCATCCTAATCATTTTCTGACATTCAAGTGTGGAGAAAATACTGTTTACTGTAAAGAGCTGATGGTGTGGAAATTAAAGAGAGGATCTTAAACTTGGCAAGAAGCTATTTCTTGAGTAGATAGTGAGCATCCCTCATTTCTGGTGCTGTGAAACAGTCGCTCGGTTTAAAGTGAAATAAGCTTGTTCGGTCGGTTTAGGATGGCAGCAGGATAATGCTGTATCGCAGCAAGAAGCCAGGGGGAGTTAAAAAGGCAGAACAGGATTTTTCAGATGTAACTGAATGAGTTATGTACGAGTCCCATTAAAAGTCAAAGGGTTTTGCTTTTTTGTTGTTTTAAAGCTCATTTCTAAACTTCTTCCTGGTAGAATTTGACCAGGCTCTGAAGGTTAACTCTTAGAACAAGGGAGGGGAGCTCTTTAGTCACGTTAGATACCTTGACTGCATTTACTCTCTGGTATGGGGTCTCCCGAGACTGAAGCACTAAACAGTGTTGGGTCATAATGCCAAAAATTCTATCTGCAAAATCCCTCAGTGCCTGGCTGGTTTGTACCCAAATATTTCCCTTCCAAGCCTGCTTGTTCTGTGAACTTGAATATAGCACTCCTGCAAAGGTTGAAATAGTTACAAGCTTTAAATGAGCTTTTTGACTATTTTGTCTTTTATGGATGCTAGGAGTTGCCTTTAATATCATCCCCTCTATCCTTTTTCTCTGAATCAGACTGTAAGGTAAGCAAGAGAATTATTCCCACGTCATTTCCTTCTGCACAATGGCAGAAGGATGAGAGCGAAGAACCAGCCACTGGTTTAGGTTAAATTGATGGCTTATCAGAACTCAGACTGAACTGCCATACCTTCATTTTTGGAGCATCCTGTACAGCTTTCACTTTGTTAGTATCTTTGTCATCTGGTAAAGAACTCGCCAGCCCTGCATTTGCCACATACTTTACAAAATAAGAAACAGAATTGGTTAGTGTGATCCTGGCACTTCTTCTTTCTTCTAATCTTTTCCATTCAGACACTTCAAGCTAGAAGTATCGGAGCCCATCTGGCAGCCCCTTCACACCAAAACACAGAAAGCATATGGTGTGCAATTACTATGTAATACACTTTATGTTATACCATTTAAAATAGCAGTGCCTCCAAGGAAATTTTGAACTACCCTTTGGTTCATAACCAAGATTCTTTCAACACTGCTCTGTTGTTAAATAAATGAAAAAACTAAAGGCTTTAATCATTTCCATTCTGTGGGATGGAGGTGGTATTTGTGTAAAAAAAAACTTCACTAGAGATTTTGTTCCAGTTATCTGGTAGAGAGCTTTTTTCCCCTTGGAGAGGAGAGAACCTGCAATATTTGCTCTCCAGACCTTTCCTCTCGCAAAGAGTCATGAACTCTAGCATCTGTCTTTGCCGCTTCCTTTCTAGGTAAGGCATTCAAAGATGTGCTCTCTCCAGCTCGTAGCTGGTCATACGCTGTCTCTGCTGGTAGTGGTTTTGGAAGGCAGCTGATTTGATACAAGGTGTGTGTTAGCTGGTGTCTGTCCTCAGTGGGGGCACAGCAACCTTTCTGTTTTCTCATTGCAAGAGGAATAGAGAATCTGGTTAAAAGGCGTGCTTGGTCGGAAACCCCCCGTCATCCTGCTTCCTCTGCCCTGTACATTCCTTCTTATGACTCTGCCTCTAATCAAGGAGGAAACAATTAAATAGTGTGTTTGTGCTGTTAATTAGGCTTAGCAACTGCTTTTTTAATACAAGGACTTAGGGCTTTGAATATAAGAAGGATATGCAGCTGCACCTAAAAACCTGATGGAGGGAGGTAGTGCGAGGAGCAGGCTGTCCCCGCTCAGCGTGTTGCTGCAGTACACGAGCACTAGGCTGTGCTCGTGCATGGGAATTCCAGGGTGGTGAAGAAAGACCAGACACCATCCAGAGAAGCACCAAGAACTGAGGTACATTCATTTAAAAGAATGGAGCTTTTAATCAAGCTGATTCTCATTTTTTCCTGCCCTCCTACAAACCTGCAGTACTAACCCTGCAGAATGTATTGCTCGTCAGGCTGCATGTGATGTCCTGAAACCTTCTGGCTCCAGTTACAGAGCTGATAGCATTGTGCTGGGAAATTGTGCAGTTCCTGTAAAATCACCTCAAGTCTTCTCTTCCTGGCCACCTTAGGGTTACAGGCAGAAAAAAAAATATATTCCTAAAAGGCAAATTTTAAAAAGAAATACTAGCATGTAAAAACAACTTAAACCCTTCAGAGTAATTTCAGACAGCTGCCTTGCTAAATGGAGCAAACTGAAGGACATCTAAACATATATTTCACTGATACAGGCAATAAAATATGATAAAGTACAATTCTTTGTCATCAGTTATTTTAGTGAAATTGAAGAACTGACTTTTTTTTTTTAATTAAAAGCTTTGAATTGCCGTCACTGTGAATTTTATTATTACCTTGTTGAGGCCTCAAGCTTTGGCTAACGCTACTGTACAGTGAGCCGTGTTGTGCTTGGAAATACAGTATGCCACTAGCAGCTAATTTTCCAGTTTTAGTCCCTGGAACGGCTTCATATTTGGTAATGTAGTGCGAATGGCATTGCATGAAAAGAACATTTATTCAGCTTGCACTCTGTAATTACAATTAAATGAAAATTGGCTGTACTTGTACTTCTTGCTGTTACTGATAGCCTATCTTTGATCTAATTTTGGAATAATCAAATTTCCAATCATTGCATATTATTATAATTTTAAAAATTGGATAGAAACATTGCCCTTTTTGTCTTTAAATCAACACATTCAAGAAAGTATTGAGCTGAAAATCAGTAGTACCTTCAGAAAGTATTTTCCCTCATTGCTGCCAAAAACTACAACAAATGTAATCCTCTAGAATATTAAAGGCTGAATTATTTACTTTGTAATTTTTGTCTCCTCCAGAGCTTTCAAAGTGAATATTCAACGCCAGAGTCAGGATGGTGCTAGCTTAACAATAGCATCATTTAACANCAGACCGTGGGATTTGACTCTAAGTATTTTCAGCTAGTAATAAAATCCGCAGTTATACATACTGCTGCTCCTTTATGGTTTTCCTAGCAACTAAGAAGCATACATTCCTGGGGATATATATAGATTTTTGCCTCTGCACGGTCGCAGATGGTTTAGGGGTTTTTTTTAGCTCTGTGTGCTGTATCTTGGCACTAATTCTGTTCTCTTCTTACCCAAGAAAAAATGTGCATACATATATTTTTACATACAGTCCAGGAGTTCATTAGCTAAAAAATGGGCAATACGAAGCCATTCAATACGAGGGTTTGGTTCAAATATAAATGCTGCAAATATTTGGCTTGCTGCTGACAGAAGAGGATACATTTTGTCTTAGCTTGCACAACAGTATGTATCTGTTTTTATTAATTTTTAGAATCTGTGAATTTATTAAGCACTGTAGCACTGTGCTGTCCATTTTATCAACCCAAATATGCGCTGGGATCTTGAAAAGACGGTGATTTTTGTCTTCTATGAGAACATTTTTTTTTTCCCACTGTGAATGCAGTGTAATCTTCACCTCCCCAGTACACTCTCCCCTCAAATGCAGACCTCAGACCTGTTTTCTTCTCCCATAACTGCACATTTTTGTCTCCTGCTGACAAGATTTAAATGTCCCAAAGCCCACTCCCCATCATTTTGCCCTCAGCTGGAAATGCTGATCTTGGCTCTAGCTGAGTCTCAGCTACTGCTGGATGTGGCGTGGAAGCGAGGAGGCACGGCTCAGCCCCACAGCAGTAATTGCTGGGTTGGGATTTCTCCCCAGGCAGGTTCTGTAAGAGTCTGTGTAACGGACGATTAACTCTGATTAGTGGAATCTTGCTTTTATGTGAGAAAATGGCTTTTAGGCATCACTCATCTTCAGGATGTATTCTTCTCTTGAACGAGCAGCTTTCATGTTCCAAACTGTTATTAAAATTCAGACAGTCCAGATTTTAAGCTGAAAATATTCTTTACTTTCTGTTTAATTGAACGGGACGGTTATCCTTTTTATTTAATGATTGTGAGTGTAAACCTGCTGTAGGAAGTGTAAAAATGGGTTCATCCGAGTTGGAAAAAGTTTGATCTGTAGCAGTGTTCCTACATGAGACACCGTATTTTTTTAGGTGTAATGGAGCATGAACTAAAGTCAGGCTCATCATGTCTCTGTGTCCATGCAGAATAGTGCAGCCAGCACTGATGCTGATGCGTGTTCAATCTTGCAGCGTTTGCCTTCCTTAAAGCTTATTTCTTAGGGAATTCTGGGCATTTGGGTTCTCATTTGTGTACGTGCTAGCAAGAAATCCCTGCTGAGGAGTGACTCTGAACTGTCAGTTCGTGGCATCAGTGTTAGATGAAGTCAGTGCAGTGGGTACCGAGCTCCAACTCATCCTGCACGCAGGGATGCGCTGCTTACGGGGGGCTGAGGAACCCAGTTGTCTGTTGCAGTATTGAACTTCAGAGATATTTTGTCAGTGTTCGCTTCAAAGGGATGCCAGGAGTCTTACCCTCCTGGTCGCTCCATTTGTTACGAGTAGGAAGGTAGGAAATTGCACGCAGGGGGAAGAGCTGGGACCAGAACATCAAAAGGGTGTCCTGAGCCGATCTTGGATTGTGTACGTGGAGTGCGTGTCTGCGTTCTGTACAGACGGCAGGAAGAGCTGCTGACATCGGCCTCCCTAATAAGCAAGTATTTCTGAAATAATCTTAGCAGCTGGATGTTTACTGAACAGAAGTGAAGAGGTAAAGTGTTGCTGTTCTCTGTCCAGGAGGAGTACATCTACCAATACCCAGTGTACCCACAGCAGAATCAACAAATTTGTCCAGATGTCTTCAATTACAGCCACTTATCCCTTTGCCATCTTGCAATATTTTGCCAAAATAAAATAACATCTTCATTATCAGAATAATGTTTTAGGTCAATCAGCAAATAACTGGGCAGGTACCAATTTTCAGAGGACAGTTACCAAATAATTGGTCATTTCTCTGCGTCTTTGGATTAAATCTCTATGTAAATAAAAGAAGTGCATTGCTTATATAACAATTTTATAATGTTAACATGTCCAAAGATGATTATTTTTTAGTGTTAGTTAGTGTTCATGGTTTCTAAAGCCCTGTAGCACTACACAAGCACCATCTTTTATGTAGCTT
Source organism: Syrrhaptes paradoxus (assembly GCA_013400615.1). NCBI lineage: Eukaryota > Metazoa > Chordata > Aves > Pterocliformes > Pteroclidae > Syrrhaptes > Syrrhaptes paradoxus. The sequence continues at coordinate 22,195 of VZTO01027456.1, forward strand.
TTGGGTTTTTGCACCCTGCTACTAATTCCTTTTTGATGTTCTGAGTCATTTTTCCAGTAGGGAGCTTTGCAGATCAAAAACAGGCATGAAATTGTTCAGATAACACGTTTTAATGACTTAGTTGCAAATTATCGCTCATTCTTCTGTACACATTTTGAAACTGCACATACTCTGAATGCTACCATCTCTGCTCAAATAATGCTTTTGAGATCCATTTGTCCCAACTGTGAAACTTCTGTGTGTTCCCTAATGAGTTGTAGTGGTGTGAATATACGGAAACAGAAGAAAGTCTTGGCGAGGTGACCGTTTTTATTGTGTCCTGTATTTCTTGTCTTCAGGAAACATGAACACTTTCACTAATTGATTGTTTTAGTCACGGTGTATAATTGGTTTTAATTGATTTCTGTTGTTACCTGCTCTGCCAGTAGTCTTGCTGTGATAACCGTGATGGAGCTCCACCTGTTTTGAACTGCCTCTGGATAAACACGGTTTGCATTCTTTAGCGTGGGCATGGTACGGCTTTAGCTGTTGGATCCTTTTTATTCGGCCCTGAAGTTTTGTCAGCAACAAATTTCAAAGATATTACTTTGAAAAACAAGAATAGGAGACAATTGATGTGTTCTTTTGTAAATGTCAAATGCTGTTTGTGCCTGGAGATGTGGTGGAGCTGTAGGACTGCGTTGGGACACGTCGTGCTGCAGAAGGGGAGCGAGAGCTGTTTGGAAAGGCTCTGACCTCAGAAGGGGCGTGTGAGCGTCCAGCGCAGTGAGAGGCTTGGGTAAAGTATGAATTCATTAAACGGTGAATGTAAAAATCGATCTTTGTAAGTAGGGAGGAGGGAAAAGAGTTCTACAAGTAGATATCCTCATAGCTCTCCTGTGAGAGCTGAAGATGTTGTCTCTGGTTTAGATGTCTGGAAACGGAGGCACAGACGTGTGCGTGGCCAGGCACCGTAAAGCAAATCACACTGAGCGCCAGGACCAGAGCGCCAGCTTCCGCACCTCCGTCAAGCGCTCCGGGCACTGAACCAGGCAGTTTCCTAGCTCTCGAGGAAAAAGCACAAAATCTTTCATACGTCCGTTCAGATGAATTGGCCAGATTTTTGTACGCTGAAATTATTATTTAATGTTCTTTACCCAGCTCTGTTAGAACTTCTGCTTTTATGGCAGCAAAGTCTTTCACTGCAGTTTTATGAGGATGGGGTTTTTCTCTCATTGATTGCTTAGTATTTCACAAACGCTGCATTTTTAAATTGGAAGCTTTTCTGTTGAAAGTAATTAGGATTATTTTCCAGCATTTTATAAAAATGATGGCAGAATGGCTCAGGGATTAGGTGGAACAATTAAAAACTTTTCATTTTTAGGATTTTGGTTTTGTCGCCAGCAGGTTGGGTCTAAAAGCAGCAGTTGGTCACCTCTTGGAAGCTGTTTTCTGTTCTGTGGCAGTGAATACACATCCCAAAACCCTCTGGTGTAACGAAGCTCCGTGTTTCGCATCGGCAGAGCTGTTGTCTTCGCTGAACCGTAGAGTCTCCCATAGTCCTGTTCCCATCGCTGGGTCACTGGCAATCGTGGCCATTTTAGCTGAAGAGGGTCTGTTAGATCACCCAGCCTGTGATGATACAGGATTTTTCCTTCAGGAGACATCAGCCAGGAAAACTTTACGCTAGTGCTGCTTGTTCTGTGTGTTTGGTGGATAAATGAAGGGCCTTGTTCTCGGTGGGTGTCAGCTGCCTGCCTTCTGGAGTATTAAATTCACTCTCTGGACACAGCCCTGCGTGCATGTACACACCACAGCACCGCGTCACCTGGCCACCTTTGAACGCGCGCTGGAGCACATAGGTGAATGGGAAAGTACTGACATGCCTGGCAGTGTTGAGAGCTGTTAGCTGACGTTAGATTTCAAGGACAGCCGGTGTCGGAGGCCGTTCGAAAAGGTGGCTCTGCAGTATCTCCAGATGCACAGACATTGACCCTCTGGTTGTAAACTCCTGCATGGGAGAGCTTGGGGCTGAGTTACAGCATCTGCGCTCTCCTGGTGGCCACCCGCAGGTCAAAACGTCACCTGGACACCTTTGAACCAGTTAAATATGCAGTAGAGATGCCTTTTAAATAATAATAAATTCCAAGCTTTAATCCTTCAAAATCATAGTTCAGTCCCATGTCACAGACTGGGAGATGGTGCATGTTACCCGTCACTTCTCACTGTAACGCGAGGACGTGTGCAATAGAGCTGCTGTGTGAACACGGGGCTGCTAGGAGAGGCTGTGTGTCACGTCATAATCATTCAAGGTTTGGTTTTTTTCCCCAAAAGAATGTTATGTTCAAGTTTGTTTCCTCATTATCTCTATTACACTGTAATTGTATGTTTTTATTATAAAAATGCATTTGTTACTGTTTCCTGTGCCCTTTTAAACATCTCTTTGATCTTGCAGAGTGTTCTGTTATTCTGCTTTTCTGTTCTAAAACACAAAGATCGGCTCAGATCATCAGCCATGCTGCTATTATGTGGTCAATGTTAATATTTTGAGTGTCTGAAATTAATGAAATATGCATTGCTGGCATAGGACAGCTGGTTTTTACTTTGTTTTTAGAATAATTTATATTTAAGTAGGGTGTAGAATTAATATTGGCTGCAGAGCTATTGCCTAAATGTTGTGGTTTGAATTCAATGAACAGACTTGTTTGATCCCATCTTCCAAAAAAAAAAAAAAAACCACCCCACCAGAGATTTTTAAATGTCAATGAATTTTTTTCCTTCATACCCCTTTTTTTTTTAAGTTTAATGATCGAAGTGTTTAAATGGACTTTTGTGAGATCTCGTTATTTCTCCATGGGAAAGTAGAGCTAATAGCTGTTTGGTCCTAAGCTGTCTCTCTGAATATTAAAGTGTTTTAAGTACCAAAGTCAGACAAGTTTTAGTGACTTCCCCCCTTGTAGGCAGAGAATGGGATGGGACTATTAAAAATACAGACGCAACATGGTTCGTATCTAAAGTCCAAACGAAAGAAGCCAGTGTTGCTTGTGGTGCTTTTGTCCTAAAGGCCCAGGACTGCAAATCTGAGTGCGCAGAATCGCTTTCTGTCTGCCTTGGGATGGGGACAGGTTGTCAGAAGTGTTTGAATGAGTGTAAATTAATAAATTATCATTTGTCTTTTAAACCACAGTAAGTGACCGTACACCTTTACAACTCAGGGACCGATTGAGGGTGGTGGGGGTGGTTTTTGGCATCATTTTCTGTGTGTTTGCTACCTTGCTGCTTGTGTCCCTGTGGGACTGTGCAGTGAATCGAGACAAAAACAACCTAGGAGAGAGAGGCTGGTTATCTTCACAGTCCAGCTGGGTCCCCAGCCTGTTGCATGATTCCCAGCAGCTGTAGAAACCCAACAGAAAGGTGGATTTGCAAGGGAACAGAGGTGAAGCTATGTTTGTGCCCGGAGATCCGTGTGTAAAAGTACAGCCTCAGCCCATTATCATAATGTCTGAGAAAACCACATTGGATTAGACTGGGTGGGATGTAGGGACTACATGTGACCAAGTGATTTCAAGCTGTTGTTTTTATTTTTAACTTTGCATTTGCAATGGGCTAAAAGAATAAACACGTTCTTGCCATTTGGCTGCTGGATTGTAACTTCTTAGGTATGATAATTGTCCTTGTGGTTGTGTAGCAAAGGAGTCTGTGATCTCTGACGAGTTGTTAGCGTTTCTGTACAGCGTTTCATAAAGCAGCAGTGCGTGTTAATTAATGCTTGCACAGTAACGAGCTCAGGTCCTCTGCCATGCTACCTTAGACTAGAGATTGCAGCAGCAACACGTCTGAGCACACACGGGTACGGTATTTAAAATCCCCAAATTATCGTGGCAATTGAACCACACTGCAAACCCAGTCAGAAACTAGTCAGGAATGTATTTGCCTCTTACCAGTCGTTTTGGGGGATCCTTAAATTATATAGTAATGCGGATTGTTTTCCACTTTGCTTTTGAACAGAGCAGAGAAGCTCCAGTTGCTTAACCACAGGCCTGTGACAGCAGTTGAAATACAGCTGGTAAGTAACAATGCTCCTGACTGTGCAAAGCTTAAATGAAAGCAGCTTTAACCTTGAAGATGAATTGAATAATTGCTTTCTCATGGTCAGGGGTTGAATGTATCCCTTTATGCACATCTTTACATTCATGGTTTCAAATCCACTCTGCTTCCTCTCTCACACCTCCGTAGAAACTTGCCCGTCTCTCTCTCAGACAGATTCTCCACCTCTGTCTGCTTCAGTGTCACATCTTGAAAATGCCCGGTGCAGTCATTACAGATTAGTTACAGCCCTGTGAGTAAGGATATATTTAACCCGAGTCTTTTTGCTGCTGCTCTGTGGTCAAGTACTTCACTTTTTGGCAGCTGTGATGACATGGTTGTTTTGATGGCAAGGTTTTATGTTGTAGTAAAACCAAACACGCTGAAAAGGAGCGAGTAACGACTGATGGGGAATTCTGAGCAATCTGAGAAATGGATATGAATGGACTTTGTGATGGGAGGTAGCTGTTGTCAATCTGTTGAGCATAATTCTGATGTAAAGAGGGGTCGTTTCTAAATAGAAATAGATGGTTATACCCTCTGAAGGATCTTCTTAGGAATACAAAATCCTGTGGTAACAGATTATTATAAGGATATTCTTCTAATAAAGATCTCTTACATAAAGAACATCTGTTTATAATCTTACCCTGAAACCAAACTATGTAGTAACAGGATCGTATTTTTTCTGCAAGAAAGAGGAGGATTAAAGGGGTACCAGTAGGACTGTTTTTCTTTCCTAGCCAAGGAATAGACATTATACTGCTGAAGGCGTCTCATAAAAGAATGCCTCTCGCTAAGGAATTAACGCTGTGTTTTGTGATTGAAGAGATCGGTGTCAGTCATCAACCCAACCGAGAGCATTAAGGCTTCATGAGCTTTGCTTGGGAAGTCATTCGGAAGCGGTGTCATAGAGCCTGTCTCATACCTTCATCAGCTTCATGTGCTTAGACACAGGTTTATTATATTCCCATATAGGCCATGTATGGTCTTTTTTCACTTTTCTTCTTTAAATTCAATAATCTTTTGCTGCTTTCAGGTGACTGTGTGGTTTTTGTCTGTCTTTTCCCTCGTTCCCTCATTATCCTGCCTAGTTCCTCGTTATCTTACCTATCCATAAAATACTGAACATGGTTTTGCCCCTGTGTCATGTTTGAAATCCAGGAGGCAGGTATAAGAAATTTGGGGCTGTATGTTAGAAGTCAGGTTTTGTAGAGCGTTGTACTTTAGATATTCCAAGGTTTGTAATGCCAAAGTTAGACAAAACTCATTGCTAAAACTTGCAGAATACAGATACAAGATTTTAGTTCTGTGTCAGCACGTTATTGGTACATAACCCTTCTCTAACAGTCAAAAGCAACTTGTGAAAAATGTAATATTCATACATTTGGGGACTAGTCTGAATTTGTATTGTCGTGGAAATATTCGGGATGCAGTCTGTTCCATTGCAGTACCCCCGGCATTCCCACGGTAAGTTTCTCCCGAACTAGTATTACAGGAATCGAAGTTGACTGGATTGTTAACACTGTGTTAAATTAAGCCTCCCCAAAACTGCAGTACATTTCCTCTTTCATCAAAGCACATCAAAGTCTTTTGAGCTCAATAACTGCTAGGAAGCTGCAAGCCATGTCTGTTAGCGAAATCCTGAGACTAGGAGCCATGGTAAGGAAATTATTTTGCTGTTCGATTGCTGTCTTGAATCATTTTGGTTTCTGGTGATGACAGGGGAAAGAGATTGTAGCAGCACAATGTCTTTGAACACAGAAAACCTCTGTCTTCTCTGAGCATCACTGAGTATAAAATAATGCAGAGCCGCGCAGGCTACCAGCATTTTCTTCTTTGATGTCGGCGGGGAGAAGATGACCCCTACACAGATTTTGTGCAGGCGAGTCAGTTCGCTGCAGCCGATGGATGAGAGGCAACCTCCAGAGCCGTGATTACCAGCCCTGAAACCGCCGTGATTCTCTTTTCATTGAACTTGGCCCTGCCACTCAAATGCTTTGAGTCATTCCTGGAACTGAAATCAGAAAATGATGAGAACTTCTGGCCACTTCATGTGATGTAGGCAAATCAATCTTATTTTTCAAAAAGCCAGCTTGAAACAAAATGCCAACAGGCCATCTCTCTGTCTCTCACTTGCTCGAGGACTTTTGATGTCTCAGACTTTTATTCAGTGCTTCCTGTCCGTGGAATGGAATCAAATTCACCTGACAGGCTTAATAGCTGTTGTTAGAGGGTAGTTACATTTACTACTGCTTGTTGCTTTTTTGCCTTTCCAGCTTTTTTTTTGTTTTTTACTTTTCCTCTATAAAATTCCCTGTCTTTAGTTGTATGCAAGCAATAAATCCATTTTTGATAAAATTATGCTAAAAAGCAAATTTACGTTGCGATCTTTTGATCTCAAGTTCTTCTGTAAGTCTTTGTGCAGAAATTGCTGCATTGTTCATATTTGTCTTTTCCCGACTGCGTGCCAGGATTTATTTTCAAACAACAATAGCAACAAAAGGAGCATGAAATTCTAATTCATATCCCACAGGGTACAACACTGTACACATTGCAGCTATCTTGACCTCCTGTTTTAATCTTTAACATATGTTGTTCCTGGCTCAGTGATTCACAGAAGAGGGGAAAAAAAAAAAAAAGAGTGATATTGATCTCACCATGCCCACGGTCCAACTTTACTTAATGCTGAACCCTGTTTGAGGATTAAGCATCATCTTTGCTAATTAGCAAATTGCTCCACATTCTTCTTTCTGGATGGAAAAGTAGATTTTAATTCTGTGCTTTTTAAAACTAGATTTCCATCTCGGAGAGCTTTATACCTCGTGGTGTGTTCTCTGCGTAACCAGCCTGGCAGATTGTCTTTTATTGCTGAAAAGAAAATAATAATGTAAAGGATTCTTCTGGAAAATGGAAGAGGTTAGAGGATTGAAATATTTTATTTTCTTAACAATATATTTGGCTTCCCACTTAGCATACTTGGGTAATTGTCTCTGAGGGACATTAATTCAGTCATTGAGTCTTTTACTTTATTTCTTTTTATGCGCTTTTTTCTGTTAGCATGTTGGTCCTGAACAATTTCAAATTACTGCTCAAAGGAGGAAATAGCAGTCATTTGCTCAGAAAATATGTACCTCCTGCACTGAAGAGAAATTATGTGCTTGATAGCCTTGGAAGTGATCAGAACCCCTATTTCCTTCTGTATGTAATTTACTGATTATTTTTTAAATAGAATTCTTAGCTTATTAAATAAACAATAGCTTTTAACCCACAGGTTCTTCTGTTCTGTGATACTGGGGTTTATTACCCATCAAATATTATCCTTCAGACAGTTTCTCAGTTCTTTCAGAAGTTTTTAGGGTTCTTCAGTGTGGCTTTATTTATTCTTCAGCATTGGCAGCGTATTGGCATGTCTCAGGAGGCTGAATGCAATAAACATTAGCATGGCAAGCGTGGAGGGAACACAGAGGATGATGAAGCCTCTTATACTTTGCTTTTACTTGGATGAGCAAAAAAGATAAGGTATGATTATTGTTAGTGAAAGCATGTTCCTAAAATATTGGTTCTTGTTTCACTGCACAAAAAAAAAATAATCTAGACACGTATTTTAATTTATTTTATTTTATTTTTATTGTATTTATTTTTATGTTAATTTTTTGTTCTTACCTGTGTACATGGCACTATGGACATACAGACTTGTACGTTTATTTTATGAATAAGCATTTTAATCTTTGAAATTCTCTTGATAGTCAGGCTAGCCGTTATTTTCTGATTTACCTTCTTGACAAATAAAATCTTTAAAAGCTTCTGAAAATGACTTTCTGCCACGAGAATTTATCAGCAGGCTTTAACATGACTTGCTGCCTCATGTAATTCTATTATTGCATTCTGATTTGGTAATTATGGTTGTTTTGTTCCTCTGAGAAATTCATACATCGTGCTCAATTAAAAAAAAAAAAGCTACTGTTAAAATGTGCAGCTGGGAAAGGCACAATATTCCACATACACATTTGTTTAATAAGCACGGCTCTGGTTCCCAGTAGCGGTTACGTTACTGAGCGAGGCATCTGCCAGCGTTTAATTCTGCAGTCGACGGGCGATTTGTCTTTTCATTCTCTTGCAGCAGGATTCGATGGTGGATGTTGGATGCGGTTTTCGTTTTGCTGCGTCAGAAAGCCCGTGCAGAGCTGCATCTGGAGAGGCAGAACAGAACTCGCATCCTTTTCTTGACGTACTCTCCATTCAGTAAATCTTCGGCTAATTGTAAGCTTAGAGGCCAGTTGAGTTTGGACCTCTCGAGCGCTTGAAATTAAGGTGATACATGAGCTGTGGCTTAGCAGTTGTAGGCACGAGGTGCTTCGGCAGGTGAAAAGTGGTTCCTGGAACTCCAAACAAAGGCAGCATCACTCTCTGGGGTGAGCAGTGTGGTGATTTCAGCTGCCTTCTGAATGATTTGTGTATTTTCCCTAGCTCTGAAGATGTGGCTGTTTTCATCAGTACATTTATCAATACAGTAAAAAGCAGCTCTAGCCCTCTAGCTACCCGCTGCAGGGGGAACGTGCCTCCTTTTTTAGCTGTAAGAATTTTATGCCAATTAAGTTACCAAATAAGGTTTTCTTGCTTCCTTCCTTGTTTCCTTCTTTGGTCATCTCGCAGATTATATTGTTTAAACCATGAGCTGGGGTGGGGGGGAATGAAACGTGAAACCTGCTTTCTGTGTCAATGTATTGCAGAGTTTAATAACAAACAGGTATTTGAGGTACTATGGAGGCTCGACTTGACGTGCGGTTGTATTTCACAGGAAATACATACTGTGTGTGTGCAGGAGTGGCATCAATACGCTGTAACATCTGCTACAGAAACACCATCGTTATTCTGGGATAGTATCGACTCGAATGCTGAAAAGCAGTAAGAACTTGGGAATTATTTATTACAAGCAGCAGCCTAACTGACACGGCTTACTGCCTTTCTCTGTGTTCATTTCAGGAAAACCCTTGCTCTCAGCCCTGGGAAGGAGATGTCCTTGGCTTGCTGCACACCAGGGTGCTTTTTATCTGTAAATTGTCTTCCTGTAACATCGGCCAATTCTGTTACTTACGCAAACCCCGGACTATAGAACAGACACAGTTCTCTGGAGCTTTGGTTGCTGATACCCTGCACTTTGCACATGGCATCGTCTGTGAGGCCGATCTATTTCCATTTGGCTTGTGTGGCACTGCCAACATAAACATCTTATCTCATACCCTTATTAAAAACATTTGCATTTTTGTTTTCCTTAGTATAAACTTTGCATTCCTGACTGCTTATGGTTTGGATCTGTTGCTCCAGCAGTGTCGGCCAATTGCAAGTGAGAGGTTAGCAGGGCTTTTTCATAGATATTTTTTTCATATATTGGTAAAATTCTTGCTGGAAAAGTAAGTACTTGAATACAATTGTGGCTTTTTGCCTCTTAGGCTTTTCCTTACACGTAATTTCTCTTCTGAGCATCATGACGTTATTTCCTAGTACCATCAGGAGCAAGGCTATTTGTCTTACAGTTGTAAATCAGAACACCATGAGAACATCTGTTGAATCCAGAATAAGCCTCTGAGTGACCTTCTATTTCCCTTGATACCTGTGTTTCCTTTAGGACAGTTTCATTTTTCTCCTTATCTGCATGCTCTCTGTTCTTAGTTTTTTGTATTTTTCCTTTTGGCACGCTGCTTTGTGGCCTCCTAATTGCTTAAATTTTCATAAGTTTCTGCTCAGGCTGTTTCCCTGAAGAGTGAAAAAAATTGATTTTTATAGCTTTTGCTTTTGATCCTTTGAACTCTTGAATATCACAGCAAAATAGCTGTGATACTGAAGCATCAACTTGAATAAAAAGCTGTCCATCCTGCCGAATGTAGATTTTCCTCTGTCGGTAGTTCCTGGTGTCGGAGCTGGCGATGTGGATGCACATCCCAGAGACACTGAGAGGTGAGCCCTTGATGAATTTGCTGCGGTGGTTTAAGGGATTAGCACTTCCCTCTGGCAGAGACTGTGGATCTGTCAACAGAAGGGAATTTGGAGCTCCTCTACCCGCTCCTCAGTGCGTCTTTAAAGATGATTTTCTCACCACTTTAATGAGACATCAGTTACAGCACCAGTGAAAGATGAGAGACTATTTTCTTTCACCATCTTTCTGGTAAACTCTGATTTCTTGGACTGTCGGTCACCAGAGCTCCTCCGTCAATGTCCCGAGTGGTATCTGCAGCTCGTCATCCTGCAGGGATGTCCCGCCAATACAAATGACATCAGCGGGATGGTTCGTACTGGGCGGTGGGGCATTACTCATCTGGCACTCGGGAGCACGTAAGAAGCAGTGATTAGACCCCTGCTGAGTATATGCTGCCTTAAATGCAGAAGTTGAGAAGAGTTGATGGTGAACTAGAAATCACTCTCCATTGTCTAAGTTCTGATCAAATCCTTGTGTTTAACTCTTGCTGCCTGAAGCAAGCACCTAAAGGAGAAAGCGTTTGGGGAAGGAAGGGAAAGGAGATATATAGGGAGGGATAACATTTAAATGGGGAAGAGGGGCAGACTTCGTGTGATCCAATAAATCCCATCTAAACCAGGCAAGGTGACATTTTTCTGGAGATCAGAAAGCAGTGGGACGGTAACAAACGTGGGAGACATTGGCTGCTAAGAGATAAATCATTCTGCCTTAAGTGACATTGCCTGCCCAAAGGACGGGGGCTGCTTCTTCGTACGGTTCCTGCTGCTATGGGGCTGTCACCTTTACAGTTCAATGTAATTAATCACGCTATAATCCAGTCCAAAAACCAGGCTGATAATCCTCTGCAGAACTTAATAGCATAGGTCATCTGTAGAGCAGGGGCTCTGTCGGCAGTGTTGATGACAGAGGGTGTGTGCGACAGCTGTAACACACTTATTGTGTGGTGTCGGTGCTCCCAGGTGTGCTGGTCAGGCTGCTGAGATGATCTCCTCCAAAATACAGCCGAACCGGCGATGGTCTGATACCCCTTCCGTGGCTGCAGCAGTTGCTTACACAGAAGGGCGACGTTAGGAAGATTTTTAGTATATTTTAGCTCGTGATGTACAGTATGGCAGCTGGCGGTAATGAGAGCCAGGGCTGGTGTTCAAGCCAGAGTCCTCCAGTAGTTCTGGAACTAAATGTTGTTGGGAAGCTGCTCCACAGAGAATTTCATCCTTTGATGGAGATGCTCCCCAGAAACAGTCATTTGCAGACAGATATTCGCTGTCTGCCTTCTGCTGCGTGAGTGGATTCTAGCGTGCTTGCCTTCCTCCCATCAAGGGTCTGTGGACAATGGCTGATGAAAGATGATCAGATTGTGCAAAGAGGGCACATAGGACATGGAAGGGAAAAAAAAAGTTAATTGAATATACCACTTGCTTTTTTAGAAGGCGAGATGCATCTGAATAGCTGACAGTTGACAGCTAGAACTGATTAAACCTGCCGTTGACTTGGAACCATCATTAATATAAATCACCGCTCTTCAAAGGACATCTTAAAGGACTTTGTATAAAAAAGAAAATCTCAAACCCCGCAATCCTAATTGGTTTCATTTGCGTTTGAAGAGTTCATTTGGCTTGCTTTTCCAGTCCTCTGACAAGCTTTTCCTTTTAGCAGCTGCCTATAAATTAGGGCAGTTGTTTTTGCTGGTAGCAGTGATAGGAGAGTTCCCACAGCTCCGCAGTGAGAGTAGTTCCCTAATTAATCTTATGGAATTTTATTGTTGGTTCGTGACAGCATGTTTTGTATTGCTCAGAGCTTTTGTATGCTTTTGTATTCAGGAATCTCCCAATCTAAATTAAAAAAAAAATACAGCTGCTGTAGGGTTAGGTGGTTTCTTTTATGCCCTGATTACTTACATCTCGGTGCTGGGTAAGAGACTGAGGTTCAGGTAACCCCTCTCGGGTTTTCTCATTTCAGTTCTCGCATGAAAGCCCAGGAACTTAGAAAAATAGCTCTGGAAGGTAGCTCTGGATGGGAGCTCAGTGAAAACCTGGCTCAGGATCCTGATGTGTAGGTTGAGAGAGGCTTTAGGGGAAGGAGGGAGCAAAGCCTGGTTGGAATGTGGTGTTTTCCTTGTTGTAAAGAAAGCGGGGTCTCGTTATGGGGTGCCTGTGGTCATGCTTAACAGAGGAGCTCTTTCTGTTTTGTTTTGTTGTTTGTTTTTTTTTTAATATTGTAAGATTTCCACTTTGTAAAATGCTTTTGTAATAAGCTCAGATGATGTCTTATCCATTGAAATTAGTGTTTCCCAGTCAGTTGAGTCTTTCTGCTTGGAGCTGAGGGAGGAAGTGTGGATTTAATGATAACAACAGATTTATTTTTTTTTTTGACCTGCAGATGGTAGAAGAAAGCGAGGAAAGACTAACAGAAGAGCAGATAGAGTCACTTCTCCAGACAGTCACCAGTATTCTTCCAGGGGATCCTGAAGAACAACAGAGAGACTCGCCAATGGCAACAGAAGACAAAGGTGACCAAGGGTAGGAGGCATCTAGACCAGAGCTGGCAACAATTTCAGCAGAAGAGAATCAGCTCATATTTTTCTGGTTTTTTTTACTTGATACCAGTTTAATCTTGTGTTGGACATCATTGTAAAATATGTTTCAATTTTTATTATTCAGAGGCGATGAGGGAACCAATTGTTTACAAGAAAGCATGGAAAATAACACTTTTTTCACATTTTGTCATAAATGGGAATGGTAGGAACTGCATTTATAATGTAGTAGGCTGAGAAATTATGGGGCACAGAATCTGAAGCTTTTTTTTTTTTTTTCCATCACCCACATAACAGCTGTACATTTGAATAGGCTTATATGGTGGCTGGCAATGTTTTAATTATCACAGCAGTACTGTGATGATAATTATTCTCATATGCTTTGGAATTGCCCAACCAGTTTTCAGAATAGGGTCTAGAATGCAAAGCCGGCTTTGGGAGCTCTTTGTTTTCAGGGTCAGTACCTAGAGTAATGCAGGAGAACTGGCCAGATGATTCCAGGAGGCTGTTGGCATCATAGGATTGAGGGATGCGATGGTAGGGTGACTGTTCCCAAGGATGTCTGACAGTCCGTACTTGAAGAGGGATCCAGATCTCAGCTCAATCAGCGTATCGCCTCTGAAATCGGCTGTGTCGGAGCAGCTTACAGCAGGGGAGGCTCTGGACTCAAATGCTCAGGCTCTTCGTGATACAAAGAGTTTAGGCATGAGGTGTGTATTTTCCCTTGGAACATTTGTCCTGATATTTATATGTAGATAAGTCACAGGCTTGTGCGCATGCTGGCGACCGTGGAATAAAGGAAGGAGTGAACACTGAAGGGAAGTCCTGATCTGGTTTAGAAAAGTCAGAATCAGTCCTGGCTGAAGCAGAATTTTCTGTGTACTGAGCTTTTGGCTGGTTACACATTTCAGGATCAAGTATTTAATGTTGAAAGTGTTGGTGATGATCACACATCTTTTGTGTGTATATACGTATCTGTACATCGAGCCGTGAGTTACACGTGGCACTGGTTTCATACCGTGACCTCAGACCGTTCTTTTATCGTTATTATATTGTACTGGAAACAGAAATAAAGTTTGAAGTACATCCTGGGAATTTTGTGGCTTACAGACAAGACCTTGAATCAGAATATCTGACTTTTTTTTTTTTTTCTCCCCTGCTTCTGTCATGGTTTTATTTTGTGTTTTTATGCAAAGAATTTACCCTCTCTGAGCTCTCGTTGTGCTGTATATGGAAAGGAGCGATAACTCCCAGTGTCCAGGGGATTTATGACACGCATTTCTGTGGTATTTTAAGCTTCTTTGATGTTTGGAGAGGAAAGGAAGCTGTTGGAAAATATATTTGTTGTCTCTTAAAGATAGTTTATCTTACATTAAATACATTCCAAGGCTGGCGACTAAATGTGCGTTTTGACTGGGTAAATGTTGTATTAGAGGGGAAAGTCCTTGGTGCTTTTTCTGATACATCAATATATGCTTTTCTTTCTAAAGGGGCAATGAAAGAAAAGAGATGAGTAGATCATGAAATTAATTTTAAAATTAACATTTACTTGTAGCAGTCACTGGTGGTGTTTGACATCCCGTGGCCTTGGGCTGCGAGCGTTTCCATTTTTATCTTCTAAAATTTATTGAAGGATGTTCTAAACTTAGAAAAAGCAGAATGGAAGCAGATCGCAAGGACCTGTAGCCACCAAGAACATTTTAACAGATCTCTGAAGATCCCAACCTTCCACCTTGGGAACTGCTGATTTTTTCATCGTGATGGATTTTTGCCAGCATCCCTGTTGCCTTCTGTTGTGTGCGTATTGTCAAAGACAGAAGAACCCAGTCACTTGCTATTCTGTTTAACCTTTTTATCAAAATCAGTTCCAGATGCATACATAAATTAGACTTGTGCAAATGCCTGGATAACTTGTTCAGTCCCAGTTAAGATACATAAACTATAATTTCCCTAAAAATGCAACACTGAGTAACATTGGAAAGGATCTGGGGTTTTGACATCTGCATTACATCAAGAAACCTTGTGTAAATCTCCTGTCTGTGCTCTCTGACGGTGTGAGTGCAGGTGAGGGATTGCTGTGGCTCTGAGAGCGGGTTTTACGTTGTGTTTACTCTCGAGTGTGTTCTTCGGAAACCTGAGACCCCCCGTGTGCAGCAGCGAGGTGCTGGTGTTGGTCAGGAAGAGGCAGTTTGCACCCAGAAGCGGACGTCGTGGTGGAGCTGATCCTGGGGACGTGGGAAGAGCCGGACGGGGAGATGGAAAGCTCCCAAGAGATGGCTGAGGGGTGAGCATCGGACCTCTTCCTTGTCTGCAAGCGATGCCTTTGGGTGGTGAGATCCTGCCCTGAGGACGCTTGTTCCTCCCCCCCAGCCTGATAACCCGACATTCCTGCTGCCAGGCTGTGGGATCAGGGACAGGGACCCTGCTCCTGGGTGGGATCCTGTGCAAAGGGAGGGGGTCTGGGTCAGGGCAGACAGGGAACGGTTTGTCCTTGGGATGTTAAAACTCTAAAATATTTCAACAGCAGCTTGGATGCATCCAGCCCCCCCACACACACCCCCAGAAGAACCCAGGGACTTCTCCGAAGAAGCCCAAAGCACCCTTTAAAACCACAAATGATGTTCTGTAGCCTTCCCCGGGAGAGGAAGGTCGCGTTCGCCCCTTTCCGAAGGGCTGCCCTGGAGGCACAGTTTGGGATCCAGCCAACGTCCTGGAGGGAGTTGCTGGCGGCGTTGTTTAGGTTGGAGCTGCCCAAGACATTGACAGATAAAATATTTTCTGTTCTCACACAAAGAAATCCTGCTGCAAAGTTTTTATTGAGCAAAAAAAAGAAATGCTTGTGCTGAAAAAAAGAAAAACAAAACCCAAACCAGAGCTTTGGCCAAAGTACAACTGAAATGCAGCGAGCACTTAGGAAACATTTGTTAAGCCCCAAGAACCTTTGCTTGCCGTGAGCAAGAGTCTCCCTGCACATGTTGCTTGAATTAATTTCCTTCTGCATTAAGGATCTTTATTTTATTAACTTCAGTGTTTGTAAAACACCCATCAAAGGTAGCTGAGATGCTGTTAAACTTTAAAGATAATTAACGTAAGGCTGGGCTGAGAACCAGCCAAACGGGGTGAGAGAACATCTGAAAGAGAAGGAAAAGCCAAAAAATCATCGGGAAGGACTTGATGCAAATAGGAAAACTGGGAAGGGAGCTTCAGGGAGGGCTCAGGGATGCTGCGAACGGTCCCAGCGGGGCCAAATGTGGCTGCGCTGGCTGGACACGGGGGAATGAAGAGCATCCTCCAGCGGCTCTCACCAGCGTCTGCCACATCCAGCCTGGGGAGGCAGCTGGGGGACGCTCACAGGAGCACGGGGGATGCCTGGTGCCAAGATCCACATTTGAGGTTCGTTTTTTTTCATCAGCGGTGCTGGTGGTGCTGTGCAGCGGTGCTGATGGTGCGTTTTTACACAGCCGCCCAGGTCTGGCTGCAGCAGGGCTCTGCCTCGCCCGGAGCCCAGCCCTTGCAGGTTGTGCCGAGCTGTTGGTTGTTCTGGTTTATTTTTGCCCTTTGTTCCCTTGGACAGGGACCAGGCTGTTCCCAACCGGTGCTGGAGGCTGCTGGCGGGCAGTGCCCGGGCGCAGGGGGGTGGCAGTGGGGGCACAAGGGGGTGGCAGTGGTGGCACCGGCATCCTTGGTGACCTTGGACGAGCGTTGGTGCTGAGCGGGAGGGCTCACGGTGCCCTTGTTGGTGCATCCCAGCCCTCCTCCTCCTCCTAACGGGCAGCTTCACCGCCCGACCTGCTGCTGCAATTAGTGCCCTAATTAGTGCTCGGTGCCCTGCCGAGCTGCCAGGGGAAAGCTGGCAGGGATCACCCAGCCAGGCAGAAACTTCATTGTTCATTTGAAAAGAAAAACAGAAAAAAAAAAAGAAAAAAAGGAAACAACTCCACCAAACCACCCAGATGTTTTGTAAAGTCCTGCACCTCTCACCCCAAAAAATCCCCCTGTTGGTCTCTCTGGGGACAGGAGGACAGCGTGGGCACAGATGCCCCAAGGCGGCTGCAGGACGGCGATGTCCAGCGGGAGCCAAGGCAGCAGCGGGGCCGTGGATGCAACACACGGTGAGCTCTGAAATGTCGCGGGGGGACAGAAAGCAGGTGGGCTTTGGGGGAAACGTCAGGACAAGCACCTCAATGCCTCTGCAGGTGCCATCCCTGTCCCCATCCCCATGCATGGGGCACCCGGTGTCCCTTGTCCCATGGGGAAAATGGTTGGTGCCACCACAATGGGGGGGTCATCATCCCCGGTGCCTGGCTGAGCCCTGTCCCCCCATCCCAGCCTGGCTCTGGACCAGCCCCGTCCAAGCCTCAGCAGCTGCAGCATTAAATTCAAAGCTGCTGCATATATATTCTAAGACACAAATGCTTTTATTTGTTAGGTCTGTCTGCAAAGGGGGGTTTTTGGTTTTTTTTTTCTTTGGATTTTGTACTGTCCATCGATTTCCCTGGAACACGCTGTGGCGACGCCGTGCAAAGGCTTCCTCAGGGCACAGCAGCCGGCAGGGAGGGAAAAGGAAACGCCAAAAACACCCACTCACAGCCCACCCGCATCCGCCCGCCTCCTCCCCGCAGGTTTGCTCCTCCATCGCCCAGCAAAGCCCAGGAAACACCGTAATGGTCCCAGCTGCCCACCCTGCAGCATCCGTGATGGGCCGGGGGTGGAAATGGGCTGTTTCAGGCCAATTTCAACATTTTCCCTTTTCCTGTGTGACGTCCTGCCCCCAGGAGTGGGCTCAGCGGAAAGTTGCCTCTTTCCCAGCCCTGTGGGGCTGCTCCGAGTGGGACCCTGGGGGTGGAAGCAATGGGAGGAGGTGGCTCCAACACTCTGGAATCAGCCCTAAAATTCTCCTTGTGCTCCAAATATCTGGTGGAGGGCATCTGCGTGTAACACATCCCTGCGTGGGGCTGGGGCTGTCCCATCCACGCCGGGTACCCCCAGCGGGATCATCGCTGTCCCATCATGGAAACCCCCAGGTTGGGTGGGAGGAGATGGGAGCAGCAGCGTACGAGTGTCCTGTGTTATTCTGGTGAAATAGGGTTTATCCCGCCTGGGCTGGGGTTCATGAGCTTTGCCCAGGTGAGGTTTTGCTCCGCCGACGCGGGTACAGAAGCCGCGGTTGCTTGGACGGGGTCTGTGCACATCAGGACGAGCGATCGTGGCTTTGTCAGGTGTCTTCCTTGTGCAGGGATGCTGGGAGTGGCTCAAAAGGTGATTCCAGCCCTGAATGCCAGACCTTCCAGCACCTTCCAGTGCTGAAAGGGGGCCACGGGAGAGCTGGGGGGGCTCTGGATCAGGGGGTGCAGGGACAGGATGAGGGGTGATGGCTTTAAGCTGAAAGAGGGGAGATTGAGATGAGATATTGGGAAGAAATGTTTCCCTGTGCAGGGGGTGAGGCAGTGGCCCAGGGTGCCCAGAGAAGCTGTGGATGCCCCATCCCTGGAGGGGTTCAAGGCCAGGCTGGGTGAGGCTTTGGGCAACCTGGGCTAGTGGGAGGTGTCCCTGCCTGTGGCAGGGGGTTGGATTTAGATGATCTTTAAGGTCCCTTCCAACCCAAACCCTTCTGGGATTCTATGTATCGCCCTGCTGCTGGAGCCCCAGCCCTGTGGCCACGTGGGGGAAGAAACACCCGGGGCAGGGACGGCAGCGTGGGGCAGGTTCTGCCCTAACCCCGGCTGCTGCCGCAGGAACTTCACCGCCTGCAGCATCTCGCTGGGTCCCGTCAGGAGAGCGAGGTCCAGCCACGGGCTCCAGCTCATCCCTGATGCCAGCGCACCAAGAGAACCTGCGATTCCCCCTGAACCTGTGATTGACTCTACAAACGCCACTTCTTCATGATTTAACCTCCAAATGTTGCTTCTTCCCCTTTGGACTCTGAGTTTTGAGCTTTTCCTGGCTTTTTTTCCCAGATTTCTGCCCCTCCTGGAGCTGGAGCCTTCCCTTCAGTGCCAGCAGAGCTGGTTATGTCAGGCCGGGAGCAGATGCTCCGAGGAAAACCATCAATATTGCGGGAGCGGTGACGGAGCAGGGAGCTGGCGGGAGGGGAGGGAGAGCCGGCGCGAGGCTGCGGATTCGGCATTTCTCGCTGGGGCCTCCGCAGAGCCCAATAGTTAATCATTAAAATATGCTTCTGTGTAACTGATCTCTGCAGGACAATGGGCTGAGGAATTATTGAAGTGGGTCATTGCAGCGACTGTAATAACCGTGCCCGGAGCCAATGGGAGCGACCAGGCTCCTATAAAAGCGGGTGGGGAAGAAATAGCAGCTGGTGGGAAGAGATCCACCAGAGACCCGATGTGTGTCCCGAACTGCTTCTCGCCGTGTGGAGATCCTCCCGATCCGCCTGAAGTCTGGCTCCAGCTCCGGGCTGAGCCCTTCTTCAAATATCGCTGATCCCTCCGGGGCTGGACAGGGTCTGCCCAGAGCCAGCGCTCGCTGCCACCCGCCACTGCTGATGGGGACCAGAATCGTCGATTTAAGTCTAAAAAGGTGAAATTCGGCAGTGCTGTGAGTTGGGGGTTGCGTTGCTTGGTCGGGGTGAGCGGGATCCTCTTCCATGAGGCTGGTCAGAGCCAGGGCAGCGGCTGGTTTTGGTGAAATCCCGTTCGGGCTTGCAGGTTCGGAGGTGTGACAGTGTCAGCGGCGTTATCACGGTGTTATCCTGCGGGATGTGCAGCTCCGGGCAGGTGCTGCTGCCAGGGTTTTGCAGCAGCTCTGTAAGGGGAATAGAATCGGGGAATGAACGGAAATGGATTTTAGTGGACTTTGTTGACAGCTTGTGCGAGGGGTTGTACCCGGTGGGCACTTTGGGAGCTGACCCCGACGGCTGTCTCCAGTCCCATCTTCCCGTGAGCTCGCCACTTGGCTCCCAGCTTTCCCACTGGCACGGTTTGGCTTTATGCCCGTTATTGTGCTTTATCCCCGTTATCGTGCTTTATCCCTGTTATCATTATCATGCTTTATCGCCGTTATCGTGCTTTATCCCTGTTATCATTCACAGCCCCATGGGACCGATGTGCCGGTGCCGTTGGTGGGCACAGCTGAGACCCTCAGCGTAGCACTGACCATGGCTGGGGTGAGAACGTATCTGCTGGAGGGAGAAGTGACCCCGAGCTTTCTGCCAGCCCTGCTGCCTGCCTTAAAATACCCCAAAGAGGCGCTAAGTGCAGCGATTTATAGCCATCTGCTCCTGCAGCGATGCACACCGCTGCCCTTGCCACCATCCTTAGCCAAGAAGTGAATCCCAACAGCTCCAGGCATCGGTTTCATCCCACGACTTGCTTTTTCTCCGGTCTTTTGGTTTCATAGTATTTCATCTGTCTCTTTTTGTGACTTCTCTGTCTTTTATCCAATTTTAAGTCATATACAGCTGATCTATACCAAACCCCACGTTACAAGGAATCAGCTCTCAGCTCCCTTTTCCCTCCTCGCAAATAAGCAAATGGGCGCGAGGACTCGCGGAGATAATCGTCGCTGTGCCGGCCAGCTGTTCTCCCATCCAGAAAATAAAGAGCACAGCCTGTTTCCTGTTAGATTTTGTTGGTCGCATTGATTTACGTTGTTTGTCTCGTGTTTTATGGCTTCCAAGCTGATGTTGCGTTAAGCTGGCTGGAGTTTAGGCAAGAAATCCAAAGCAGGCGCTGGCAGGCTTCCCCAAACGCATTCATGAGGGTTGATCGCATGTTCACATTTTCTTAGTCACCGGAGGAGAAATAGCGGCGCTGCCTCGCTGCTGGCCCGGCCGGGGTGCGTCGATGCTGTGCTGGTAAGGGCACGTGTCGGACAATTCGGGGAATTCAAACCCTGGGGCTGCATCCCCCCCATGCTGGGTGGTCCGCAAGCCCCGGAGCGGTGGGTTGGTGGCTGGGGGGTCTTCTGTCTTTATCTCGACCTTTAAGCTTTTTTTTTTCTATCTGATGTTTTCCCCCTGTCCCGTTGAGGAGGGGGGTGAGAGAGCGGCTGGGTGGGCGCCGAGCTTGCAGTCAAGGTCACCCTACTGCAAGCATGGATGGGGCAGTAATTTATATGTATGTATATATATAAAATATAGAATCATAGAATATCTTGAGTTGGAAGAGACCTTCCAACTGCTGCCCTTCGCCCCATGCCAGCACGGGGATGTCGGTCATACGGGCACGTCTGATTTGGGGTGGCACGTTGCAGATCTGGGTTCCCAATGGTTTGCTGTCATTGTCCTTGCTGGCTCTCTGCAAATCCGTGCAACGAACTGTGGATGTGCCCACAAGAAAAAGAAAATTAAAACCCAACCCAACAGCTTTCCATCCATCTGGGGTTGGCCAGAGGCTGCAGAGCAAGGCCGGGACTTTTGGCCAAAGGAACCCAAAGTATTTGGAATCGAAAGTCTTGAGCTAAGGGCAAAAGCTTCTTACCGGCCACACGAGGGAAGAAAGTTTCTAATTTTGTTTTATGGACATCAGCAGCACGTGGGCTGGGGAGTTCTGCCCTTTCTGCTGCGTTTCTGGCAGAGAAAGTCTCAGTTTTGCTCAGAAAAACAAGGAACAGGCAATTCCTCTGGGGCTGGATGCAGGAGCACCCGCAGAATTTGACGTTAGGGAAGACGTGGACAGAATCCAGCAGGTTGCGATGGCCGGAGGTCGGACGGCACGGAGCAGTGGCTGCCAACGCTCTCGTTCCGTGCGTGTTGGGAGATACCGGCGAAGGCGTGCGGGGGGCGCGGGATGCAGGAGGGGCCGGGCCAGTCCCGGTTTTGCCGCGTCCGTTCCCTTTCCGTCCGTCGCAGTCCGGAACATTGGCGCGTCGATAGCTGCTCTCTTCTGTCGATGTACAAGCACGGTTGCAGGAAGATGGGTTCACAATTTGTCTCTGCTGGTGCAATTTTGGTTTTCTTAAGGGGAAAAAAAAAAAAAGATTGTTTCTTTTTGTGCCCCAGGTTTCTCACATCAAGGGGCAGAGCTGCAGTAGGTGATTCCTTTGGTGTGTTTTATCCCTCTCTGTGCTGCTTTTTAAATTGAACATCTGTTCTATAGGCGAGGGGGGATGTTATCCGGTGGTGAGAGCTGGGGACGGAGAGGAAGGCAGTCTGGATTTCGTAGCCTGTCTGCAGGGGATTTACAGTTTCACGCAGGATTTCTGGTGCAGATGTCGGCTGCCTTACACCTGAGGGTCTCAGCTGGGTCTCACCGCTCCCATCACCTCTCTAACGAAGGAGCCTCCTCGATTTTTCCATCGGGGCCGTTGCCCCTCCCTGTAGCGAACCCCGCGGCGTTTCAGCAAGCTCGGAGAAAGCATTCGGTGCCTGCTCCCCTTTCCAAAGGCCACCGTGAAGATAAATGATTGATGGAAACCAAACAAGCGCAGGGAGCTCTGCGGGGACGCCTCCTCCCTCCCCCATCGACCCTGTTCCCAGACCTTGGCCGGAGGCTCAGGCTTCACCCGGTTCACAGCCTGCTCAAGACCTGAAGGTCCGGCCTTGGGAATAAAAAATGGGTCTAAACCGAGGTTTTTCAAGCGATATCTCAGGCTGAGCTGTTCAGCTGCTGCAAAGGAGGAAAAGCCACTGCCAGGGTAGGTGCTGGACCCAGCAAATGAGCCTGTCCCCAAAAGCAATGGGATTTTATTTATTTTATAATTTTTTTAGGGCATTGCATTACCCTCTTCATGTCCCCCCAGGAAAGGTGCCACGTTTGCCGGTGATGAGCCCTAGAGCAGCGGGGCCACACCGCAGTCTCCGTGGAGGGAGAATTGGGGTTTAATTCCGTTTCTTTAGCTGACAAATCGAGCTCATCCATAGAGGAGGCAGGGAGGATGAAAATCCTGCAAGTCTGGAACAAGAGACCATGGTGGGGATGGGATCTCACCTTTAATAGTGTGAGCTTCAACACCACTTGTTAGAAACTCAAAGGCTGACCCATGAACGATTTCATTGGCACCATTAATGGTGTCCCTTCGGAGCTTTATATAATTTTAAAATTTTTCACGCTTCCAGAGCTCCTCGCAGGCTGGGCAGCTAACGAGGGGACGAGTGACGGACCCGCTGGGCACCCGTTGTAGGGTCTCTGCTTTCAAGACACCCGCGCCCTGTGCGCCGTGGAGGTGCCAAGGTATTTAGACGACGGGATAGT
>VZTO01027457.1:2963-15233 GCA_013400615.1 Syrrhaptes paradoxus
TTGTTTTTTTTTTTTTTTTTTTTTTTTTTTTTTTATTTCTTTTTTTTTTTTTTTTTTTTTTTTCAGTCTACCTGCTCTAAGCTGGGCTTGCTTTCATCAGGGTCCAATGATGTCGAAAGTCCCTTGCAACTGAAATTACTCTGTGATTCATATTCCTGGACCACAGAGTGATGCACTCTGCTCACCCATTGCTCCTTCTCCCAATGTCTTTTCTCTTGACCACCAACTGCATTGCAAAAGCATCACTCCATCAGATTGTGGTCGCTTGCTTTCAAGGAAGGGGAAATCTTGAGCTGATCAAGAAGTGTCTGTAGGCAGATGTTAGGACAAGACAAAGCTCTCCTTCCTGTGGTGGAAACAAAACAGAAATCACAGTAGTACACAGCAACCCCTATGACCCCATGTGCCGTGGGATCAAAATAATCTCTCCTGGTTTGGCTATCTCCTTGGCACTTGTGTGTCAGTTATCTAAGGTCCTTTCACAGTCAATGGAAGGTGATTCTCTCCTCTAGACAGTAATTCCCTCCATCTGATGACGTGCATATAAGATGGATAGGACTGTCCTATAGAAATGCTGCAGTTGGCAATTTAGTTTGAAAGTTCCATTTATAAGTGACTATGGCTAGGAGAGCTGAATCCATGCCTAAGTCATCATGCAGTTACATTACATTTGTTTAATGCTTACGTGATCTTATATTCTGGAGGTTGAGCTCCTTCACTGAGCATTTTCCTTCTACTGAAATCAGAATATGCTACCAGCAATAATTAGTCGAGACTCAGTATTTTATAACTAGTTCCGTAAGTGCCATGTAGCAGTGTCAGATGTCAATTAAAATATATTTGTAAAAGTATTGGATATTACTGTTGAATTCTGAGGTATTCAGACCACAGCCTTCCTCTGCAGTGTGCTTGGTTTGCTAACAAAAATGAGTTTTTATGTTTATCTTCTCTGCAGATGAACAGATACGGAAAAAAACAAAATCTATTCCTCTCTGCTGATTGCATGAAATGCAATTGCCAGCTGAGGAACTGAATTCCAGAATTTTTCATAGTTGTTTCTGGTGATAATGTAAAAAACAGAAAATGGTATGGTTTTCAGATACCAAGTTGGATCTGTGGGGCTTACAGAAACAATCGTGTTTTCTCTGATAAACTCAGCTGACTTAAAAAATAGAATGTAGTTGTCAATATAGATTCTAATACAAACAGTAATTGATATGAAAAATATTTCCTGTGGAAGAAGAAATTGGAAGAGTTCATTAAAATATTTGTTTGATTTTATTTTTTTTTTCAGGTTGCAGAACTGCTCCGGCAGATTTAGTTTTTATCTTAGATGGCTCTTACAGTGTTGGCCCAGAAAACTTTGAAATAATCAAAAGCTGGCTTGTCAATATTACAAGAAATTTTGACATAGGGCCAAAGTTTATTCAAGTTGGAGTTGTTCAGTACAGCGATTACCCTGTACTTGAAATTCCCCTCGGAACTCATGAATCCACTGAGAACCTCATCAGGGAGATGGAGTCCATACACTACTTGGGAGGAAATACAAGAACAGGAAGAGCTATTCAGTTTGCCTTTGACCATCTTTTTGCGAAATCTTCAAGATTTTTAACAAAAATAGCAGTTGTTCTCACTGACGGAAAGTCCCAAGATGAAGTCAAAGATGTAGCAGCAGAAGCAAGGAAAAATAAAATCACTTTGTTTGCTATTGGTGTTGGCTCAGAAATTGAAGAGGATGAACTTAAAGCTATTGCCAACAAGCCTTCATCAACTTATGTATTTTATGTTGAAGATTATATTGCAATATCAAGAATTAAAGAAGTTATAAAGCAGAAACTCTGTGAAGGTTAGTAAGTGATTATGAAATATTTCAGAAGGTGTGCAGAATGTAGTTCTGTACCCATATTTCTTTATTTCACAAGCAGAGTGTATGATTAATGTAACCTAAGGCCCTTGATAATCTTTACTATGATCTTTCATTTTGATCTTGTTTGTGGAAATCCCTCCCAAAATGTTATTTCCTCCATTAAACAAAGAGATCTATTTGGGAAATATATGGTGTATTAACACAATGTGTGTTTAATTTTGGTATATAGGATTTTGCCCTAAGTCCCAAATTTTTTACATTGATAAAGTTTGGAAAGCCTAAGATAGACGAGGAATTCTCAGAGACCTGAGAATATAGGGCTTACTTTATCCTTTTCCTAGGTGTGGCTGACACTCATCCACAGTCTAGCATTTCTTGACAGTTGAGAGGATAGCCTGTCATTGCAAACAGGAGTTCTTCCGCTAGTATGTGTTGAAAAACTCAGAAGAAAGACTCTTGGCAAAAGTGCCTGGAATTGTAACAAGCTGTTATGATCTTTTTTAGAAGGATTTTACAGAAGAATTAGCCAAGACCAACATTGTAAACTGACTTTTTAGCTTTAGAATGCTATCAGCGTTACTGCATTGGGTTTTCTGATAACTTTGTAAAACAGTGGCTTTCCCATATATATAAAAAAGATAGCAAATTGTTCCTAAAATATATCACTCAGAAGTACTCTCTTGTACAGCAAAAATTTGTCAGTGCTCTTTTGTACGTGTTTTATTACCAAGAACTGATGCAAGTCATATTTCAATTCTACCATATTTCTAAACCTAGGAAGAATGAAAAATGTTTTTCATTTGCTCTCACCTGGAGTGTGGACTTCATGGAGAATATATGGTCATACTTATGCTGAGGTCAATAGTGTTTACTTCTCAGTACACATGAAAATTGTAATGATTTTTTGTGACTAATATAATAAGGTGGTCAGTCCAAAAATTAAATCAGCTAAGAGCAGCTAAATTATTTGATAAAACTCCACGCAGGGAGAAATTTCCCAAAATAAACATAGTATTTTCTTCAAATAAACTTTAGAAGAAGTGACATTATATTTCATCAAGATGGATTTTCCGCTTTCAGAATTAACTAGTATCCTTTAAAATTCAGCTGTGATATTTTATGCAACTCCTACAGCAGTAATCTGCAAATGTTGACTACATATACACAAGTGCCCTTGCTCTTTGACTTTAAGGGACTGTTTGCTTCCCCTCTCTGACGTTGCACTCTTCCCTCGTGATAGCATTGAGATGCCTCTCTCAAAGAATGATCAGAGCCAATTGGCCGCTTCATTTCTAACAGCAATGTCTTTAGCAGGTGAAGTCAAAGACTAGTAAACTGGAAATTTTGTATCTCAGTGGTGGATTATTTTATTCATGTTGATTCGCTTTGACTCTGGGAGAGGAAGTTCCATGAGGGCAAAGCAGCAATGATTTGGCTATGATCAACCACTGAAAACTGCCTGGAAATTTTGCAGTTCTCTCTCTGTCATCTTTGTTTTAATATCTAAAAAATGCTAGCCTTTATGCTTTGATGTTTTTAACTGCATTGTTAAATGAACGTAGATACAAGAGCACAGGGGCAGTATTTACTCTCTGGAAAAAAGGAGGCTCACGTTCCGTGGTTCCTGTCTCAGGTACTGCTGATGGGAACCGCCTCGTGGATGGAGAGGTGTCTTGTGTCTTTTGGGAGCTCTAGTGTTCATTTTAGAGTATGGCAGGATGAAAAAAGCTGCTGAACCTGGTTTCCAGAAAGGACAACGTGGCTAAAAGGGTCCCCAAATATTTAAGGTTTCTTATTCTGTAAGTCAAATGTTCATGTAGTATTAATATTCCCAGCAAAAATATAGGAATGTTTGCGTGTCAGGAATGCATTTAAAACCAATATTCAATGCAGATCTCAGAACTATGTCTGGAGGATGCTGAGAAAAGTTCCTTTGCATTAGATAGTGGAATTTAGCATCAAAAAGTTATTCCATGCTTCAGGAATGAAAAATAAAACATCAGAAAATTATATAAAAATACTATAAGGGAATGAGATTTCAATATAGGCTAGAAAGTTGCTGTGACTAATAGTATGGACTGGAAACACAACCCTGTTGCCCGTGGAAGACAGTTCTGAATTTTGTCACTGACTTCTGCATCCCGTATAATGGCACAGTTACTTATCAAGAGAGTCCTGCCAGAAAATAATCCAGAAAACTCAGGTAAGATCTGTCTTACTGGGAATGTTTTTATGTAATTCCTCAATGTGCCATTGGAAATAAAGAATAGTTTCTTAATACATAATTTTACATGTGCTTAAATTGTATTGTATTGGTCTGGAATAGTTACTTTACTATTGATCCAGAATAATGGCCCTCTCACATGAAGTAATCATATTTCTGCATTTATTTTTTAATTTTGCACCAAATTTCTAATACTGTAACTGATAAGAGATTCTTGTGTTTATATTCTTGTCAGTGTGTATGATTATCTGTAATCTGTATGAATGGTGATATGACTAGTATTCAGCTTTGAAATAAGTAAGTTTAGAAAATGTTCCCATGATAACAATGCATGGTGAAGAAACCTGAAAAAATGAAGTGTTATTACTCTTACTTGATATCGTAAGTATAGTGACTTAAATCCTGCATCTGTGTTTTGAGAAGAATGAGACGGAAAGTTGTGTTGAACTTTGTATTTCCTTTTTTTTTTTTTTGGAAGCATTCAGAAGGTAGACATTTTAGTTTCCAAAATGTGCAAAACGTGGGCAGAGAGTTCTTGCAATTCTTTATTGTAGAACCAGACAGATAACTTTTAATGCGTGTTTAATTTGGGAGATAGGTAACATTTTGCTGTAGGGGGGAAAATAAAACCAAGGGGAATGTATGTGGTTTCTTACTGCTGCCCCAAGTCCCTGTGGCCTGTCCCTTTAGGATGTATTGTCCTTTCCCACCATAGACAGTTTGTGCAGACGCTTAGATGAGTTTTCTTAGAGTTTATATTTCCTGCCACCCCCAACAGAATGGGGTATCCTCTGACTGCCCTTGGGCTGGCTAGAAAGAGCAGCAGTGCAGCTTTGCTCATATTATAAAGAGTAGCCAGTCTAGACCTTCGAGCTGATGATTCCTTGGCACTGAAACATCAGTTTTCCAGCCCGCGGCTGGTCCAGATGGAGATGAGAGGACTCTCCACCCCTTCTTTGAAATGTAATCCTAATCTCTTTCCTTTCTATGAACTGATGCTTTTCTGGTGAAACACCAGTAAGTGAATGATGAATATGTATTGTAAATAGTTCAGCATAATTTAATAATACAAAAAGTTGTATGCTTTCTTTTTGTAGATTTATTACTCTATTATAATATTGACTTTAGCATTGAATTTCACTCTTCATCTCTCTTTTCATTTTTGGAAACAGTTTAGGTCCACTACCTAGTATTGTTTTTGTGTAAACCTAATTAAACAGAGATAACATTCAGCTAACTTTAGTTTCCTCAGAAAACATATCACACAATATTTGCCCAGTGAGAATAGCTTCAAGCAGATTTCAGTGTAATGGGCAAAAGAGAAAGGAAAAGAAGATGAAAACAATAGTTATAGATAATTCTACCTTTTTCCATTTTCAACTTGATTTTTTATTTGAGAGGGATACTGGATTAATCCAAATTGGTAGTGTGTCATGGAAATGAACATCTATAATTTTGTACCATTTTGAAACCATACAGTTTTAGAAACTAAATACAATATTTTTAACAGTCAGATATTGTAATACATTTTAACTACAATTAGTGACAATTCGATATAGTATGTGAACTTAATTGCTGTAAAATATGACATCTCAGTATTCTCATTTCATGTCTCTGAGGATTCTGGATGTCACTTCTCGCATGTTAACTGGCAATTCTCAATTCTCTTTTATTTCTTGAAAGGCAGCTACAAAAAAAATTAGGTAGCTGGGAGGTTACTTTTTGAAAGTTTTAAGTAATATCTTGAACTATACTTTCATTTATTACTTTGCAGAATCTGTTTGTCCAACAAGAATTCCAGTGGCATCTCGAGATGAAAAGGGATTTGACATTCTTGTAGGATTAGGTGTGAAGAAAAAGGTTAAAAAGAGACTTCAGATACCAACCACTAATGCAAAAGCTTATGAAGTAACCTCTCGTGTTGACCTGTCAGAACTGACAAGGTATTTAAATTTATAAATACACTTCAAAATTTAGTAAGATTTTTTTTTTGTTTGCTTAAAGTGTGAGAGACTTATTTTAAGATTTATACGAATGTTCAGGTACTGTCTTTTTCCTTCAACTTATTTAGGAATGTGTTTCCAGAAGGTCTGCCTCCATCCTATGTGTTTGTTTCCACTCAAAGATTTAAAGTAAAAAAGACATGGGATTTATGGAGAATTCTAAGTCTGGATAAGAGACCACAGATAGCAGTCACTATTAATGGAGAAGAGAAAACATTGTCATTCACTACAACAAGTTTAATAAATGGCACACAAGTTATTACTTTTGCTGCACCTCGTGTAAAGGTAAGAAATAGGTCAACATGATGCTGGAATACTCAATTCAACTACACATTATTCCTTAGCACACTTATGTTTTTTCAAAATGCATGATCTTATTTTTGGCTGCTGAGGCATTTAGAAATAGATGGTGTGTCCTTTACAAATCTTTCCGTAGTGTCCACAGTGATCATCAGTGTAAGGACTTTGCAGGTGCTTTCTACTCAGCAGTTTCCCACAGGTAATTGTGAAGATCACAGAGACTTTTTTTGCACATAGCTCTTTGCTTAGCATGTGCTGGGAAGAATTTTCTGCCTTTGATATGGAAAGTAGAAAATATGAGTGAAAATAGTGCATTTTTAGAGAGAGTTTTTGTTAATTGTCTAAATTCCTTGGAAATGCATAATGACAGAAGTTACTTTATTCTCCAGAAGAGTAAAGAACAGCTTACAAAATGGGAATTTAATCTGGATTTGTCTAGTTCTCTGCTGAATAAAAATTCCTTTCAGCTACTTATTTTTCTCACTGAAGAAAGGATTGCCTTCTTTGTGCAAACCAATTTTATTGTCTCCTAGTATAATCTGACGGTTCCCTTCCAATCTTTTTTCAGTAATTTCCAGTGAAGTGTTCGACTCTGTGAGAAAGATTGTCACACTTGTGGGTGGGACAGTGGGAAGGAGATCAAATATCTCCACTCTTGCATTTGTAGCAGGAATACACAGCCCAGAGATTGCAGTTCCTACCTCAGGGTATATTAGTTAAGTGAACAAAGAGAGATACTTCAGCAGAAAAAGACTGGGGAAGAATTAATGCTGGAGTGCTTCATGGCCAAGTGGGTTCAACTTTTCTGGGAAGTGATGGCCTCCATTCGAATCCTTGCTCCAAATCAGGCTGAAGGAATTTGAAATATAAATCCTCAGAGAAGGATGGACTCCTGTCCAAGAGATGGTCTTAACTACTAAGCTTTTGTTAGGGAGAGGTATTTTATTCTTCTGTTATTGGATGGAGAATTTTACTTTCTCTTTACAAATTTCCTCTGCCTTTTTATAATTATTTGTTGTTGAAATAATAATTTTTTTTAAAGAAGCAGCTTTAAACTTGATTCACGGGAAATTGTTAGAAAATTCAGTTTCAAGTCAATCTGAAAAATTTTATTTAAACATTTTTGGTAGCTACAGTGATAAATCAATCTTGTAGTTGCGGTCCCAGGTATCCGTGAACTTCACCATAGAAAGCAGACTTTTGCTTTTTTTTCTTTTGTGTTTTGCCATGCTTGTATTGCTGTTATGGAGAACAGTAATTTTATGCCCTTTTTAGAGCTGTATGTTTTTAAACACGTTATGAATGTCACTATACTTTTAAATAACCATTTTATTTAATAAAACTATGATAATTTATCACTTTAACTCAGGAAAATGGAAATACGTATTCTGATCTGTTGTTTATTATGTCTTGTAATGAGAAACATTTTAAATATATAAAAACTGAATCTACAAATGAAAATGAAATAGAAACAGAGGTGCTTTTTAAGATGGAAGTAAGATTAATTTTAGTTGACGANACGCCTACAAAAGGGAAAGATATATGTTTCATTTTACTCCTATGTGTAGCTGTTTAGTGTGGGGTTAATCTCTCTTAAATTTAGCTATATAGAAGGTAAACATCTAGTCTAGGCTGGGCTAAAGAGCTAGATTGTTTTTGAAACTAATGGATAGGCTCAAGAAGGCGGCATTTCTTCCCATGTTGAACTTGATTTCTAAGGTAGGTGAGAGAAAGACACCTTTTAGGGTATCTCTCATTTTTTGCTACTTACAGAACTATGCTATTTGTTTAAACCCAATTCTTAAGCTTTAGAAACTGGAGGGTTTGTGAGATGATGGATATAATCTTTGGCTTATTTATTGTAATATTGTGATTCTTTCTGCCAATGTCATGTTGTCTTTAAGATTTTTTTCATAAGGGATTAAGAAGAAATATTTTCAAGTACCAATTTGCTTCACCATGATTTAAGATCTGAAGTGTTTTAGACATTATACTACTGCTGAAAAAAAGGCCTCCAGCTTCATATTTTTAACAAATACAGGTTTGAGCATGTTCAAGATCATAGACTGAAAAAATCTATGTGTTAGAAAATAATTCTGAAATAGGGATTAGTTATTACCAAATGTTGTATTCTCAATTATAATATTGCTTGGCAAATACTTTTTTGCCTATACAGTTTACATTTTTTTGTATGACAAAACGTGGAATATTTATTGTCCCAACCATTAATGGTGATTTAACTGTTAGTGAAGTTTTGTTGTTATTTAAATTGAAGACATTTTGTTTTAAACAATTCTGTTTTCTTCACTTTTCTTAGACATTGTTTGATGAAGGCTGGCATCAAATTCGTCTGTTAGTAACAGAAGACTCTGTAACTTTGTATATAGATGACCAAGAAATTGAAACAAAGCCATTGCATCCTGTTTTAGGTATTTACATCAGTGGCCTTACCCAAATAGGAAAGTATTCTGGAAAGGAGGAAACTGTACAGGTAAGCATATGCTAAAACCACAGTAATTCAGAAATTCTGCTGTAGGTTAGCGTTGCAGTGGCACCTTCTCTTTTCTTGAAATTACTCTTCTAATTTACATGAGGCTGATTTAATTTTAAAAAATTGTAATAGTTAAGAGGGAACATAAATTGTCAGGAGGACTCAGCTCAACTGATCTAACCTGTGTGGTGGGTGCTCGGTTGGTCTCACCGAGTTCAAGAGACATTAGTTTTTGCTGAAACACAAATTTGATGCAATGTGGTCATCAAAATTTGGGAAACAGTCTCTCAAAGCAGGGGATTTCTTCTGTGCTTGACACCTGCAAATAATTTGCTTCCATCAGTGTATGGGTTATGATGGCACAAGAGGGAGAGAAGAAGATTCTGAGGAAGTTTCTTCCTTGTCACTAGCTGTCAAGAAAGTACAAAGCACATCAACTCTGCTTCTGTCATACTGCAAATATTTGGTGTTCACACTGGCACTGTTTGATTCTGCTGTGCTGGAAGAAAAACCCTGAAAACACTGTACTAAGATTCTCTTGTGTTCTGAGGAACATCAAACTCCTTTTGCCTTCAGCTGCATGCAGACACCAAAAAGCTGATTAAAACTTCAGGCTGTAAAGGTGAAGGCTATATAGACCAGTGGTGAAGACTGATATGTTGCCACTGTTCCAGATGTTGGCTAAATTTTGTTTCCTTATATTTATAGTAATGTAGCAATGACATTGCTAAACAGAGAGAGAGAATGGAGACAATACTAAGAAATACTGAATTACATAAATAGACATTATTTTTAGTTATTTTGAAAACTGTGCTTTTTACGTACTCTCATGATCCTTACCACTGCTACTAAAATACATTAATGTGTTTTGCATCATCTTCATTAACTCTCTTCAGATGTCTTTACTCCCTTGCTCTTGAATTTTGTGTATTTGTAGCCAGGCTTGAGTTCTATTATTATCATATTCTAAAAGTGTTCATGGAAACTTGGACGGTGCACCGTGTGTGTGACTCAGCATTGCCGGCGATAACATTGTACACTAAAGTCCCCCTTTGCGAAAAGTGCTGCAAGCTTGTCACAGAGTTCTGATAGGGGTTCAGGCACTTATTGCAAGGAAAGTAGACATTTCAGGATTGTCATCAAATATCTCATGCCTTTTCTCTGTTAGTGAAAGATTACCGCATTTTTATAGTTTTGTGCATTCTAGGATTATAGGGTTATTTGCTGTTGTTCTGTCTTATTTTTTCCTCTAAGTCACTGCAGAAATGGGATTTTTATAGATTCCCAGTAATACAGGTTCTGGGTGAAAGAATGTTAGTAGCAAGGCATGTTATCTAAAATAAAAATGAAAACATTTTCAGGATGTCATATTGTATAAGATTCTCTACTGATAATGGCCTAGAAGAAAAGTAGAAAATCTGCCTGAGGTTGCAATTTTATATTTCCAGATGATTTCTATAATCCAAAAAAGGTATTTCCTGTCCCCACTTTCTCAGACTGTGGTGCATGCTGCAAAGCATTAACAGTCGAACTCTGCCAAGATATTTCTATTTGAACTGTGATTATAGAGAAATATTTAATGAATCTGCATACCACCGTACAGTGAAAAGGTATTTTGAAATCCCTTAAGATGTCANCTACTTTATAAAGTTGTACATTATATAGCTAAACTTTCAAGCATCAGGGATGCCTTCTGATGCTTCACCAAAACTTACTAATCTTACATCTAATAGAGACAGGTCAGTGTAGAAACATCTTCCCAGGACTGTTAAAGTAAAGGAAAAGGTTGGGTTTTTTGTGCTGTTGTAACTTGTTTCCCAATAATATTGGCAGTCAGTGTAATTTGTGCTGTGCATGTTTGGATTTATTGTCAAGGATTATGGGCAGTGATTTCTATTATTTTAGAAAATAGAATCTTGGACTGATTATTTTTCTTTAAATAATTTTCTTACAGAATGTTTAATTGGTTACATGTATTAATGATTGTGAGTAAGACTGTTTCTCCATCTTTAATTGATTTTTAATTGTAGTGGACATCCAGAGCTTCTGGTTACATACAGAGCTTCTGGTTTCTCCTGCATTTTAATATTTTGTCCATTTTTTTAATGAACTTTTTTTTTGATTATATATGTTAAGAAGGGTATAGTTTAAATAATTGAAGTTAATATCAGACTATTAACACTTTTTCTAAAAAAAAGTTAATGTTTTGAATTACAGTTTGATATACAAAAACTGCGAATCTACTGTGATCCAGAGCAAAACAATCGAGAAACAGTCTGCGAGATCCCGGGATTTGTAAGTATGATAGATGAACTTTTGAGGACTACTTGGCATTTNTATTTTATTAAACACATTCCTAATGTTAATATGTAAAAAGAGCTATTTACAGGTCCCTACAAAGGTAGCAAAATCTGCATATAAAAACATTTTCAGGATGTCATATTGTATAAGATTCTCTACTGATAATGGCCTAGAAGAAAAGTAGAAAATCTGCCTGAGGTTGCAATTTTATATTTCCAGATGATTTCTATAATCCAAAAAAGGTATTTCCTGTCCCCACTTTCTCAGACTGTGGTGCATGCTGCAAAGCATTAACAGTCGAACTCTGCCAAGATATTTCTATTTGAACTGTGATTATAGAGAAATATTTAATGAATCTGCATACCACCGTACAGTGAAAAGGTATTTTGAAATCCCTTAAGATGTCATTTGGAGTTGGGCACAAAGTGTGATACAAGAATCTTCTTCAGGGACTGATGTATTTTCATTCTCTTCCTGTGCTCTGGTTCAGATGTTCTCTAGTGACATTTTGCAAGTGTTCTTGATTTAATTAGGATCTTCCTGGCAGAAGTGCTTTCTAGTATAGCAGTGATAAACTTGTGTACATAATTAAGTGCTGTGAATTGTAGACATTTTAAATTTGAAAACACTCATTACTAGGCATGGTATCTGAAGACTCAATTTTCTGTTCTTTCTTCCCCCTCTAGTCCAACTTACAGTCTGTGATTCCAGATAAGTGTAACAAGGCTTTTTTCTCTTTGGATCATGATAGCTTATTCTAGAAAAACTGACTTTAGTGGTTTCATTTTTCTGGAGTATAGTGACAGAGCAGAATGGCACGAACTTTTACTTAGGTGGTGCCAGTCTTTTTATTTGCTACTTTATAAAGTTGTACATTATATAGCTAAACTTTCAAGCATCAGGGATGCCTTCTGATGCTTCACCAAAACTTACTAATCTTACATCTAATAGAGACAGGTCAGTGTAGAAACATCTTCCCAGGACTGTTAAAGTAAAGGAAAAGGTTGGGTTTTTTGTGCTGTTGTAACTTGTTTCCCAATAATATTGGCAGTCAGTGTGCTGTGCATGTTTGGATTTATTGTCA
>VZTO01027457.1:15256-60463 GCA_013400615.1 Syrrhaptes paradoxus
TGAACTTTTTTTTTATTATATATGTTAAGAAGGGTATAGTTTAAATAATTGAAGTTAATATCAGACTATTAACACTTTTTCTAAAAAAAAGTTAATGTTTTGAATTACAGTTTGATATACAAAAACTGCGAATCTACTGTGATCCAGAGCAAAACAATCGAGAAACAGTCTGCGAGATCCCGGGATTTGTAAGTATGATAGATGAACTTTTGAGGACTACTTGGCATTTTTTACAAATCATTGTTTAAGGCTGACTTAATAATCAGTTCTTAAAATAGTAGTGCTTTGATTCAGCTGGTGCAAACAGATACTTGTTACCTGTGTGGTACCAAGTGACGCAGAGCTTGTCTGCTTTCAGCCTTATTTTTGCAAAAGCATATTTTAAAAGTTTTTTTTATTTTAGATATTTGATGGTGCAAATATGACAGCAGTATAGCAGTATCTCAGAATTGTAATTAATCTTAAATTGTAACAGAAGATTCTGTTTTTAATAAAGCACCTACATCACACCAGTGTAAAATACTTTAAATATTACTTTTCACTTATCTGATATACTTCTTGCTGCTTACTAGGTCACTTAATCTCTGAAATTTTTGTATGTAACCAGCAAACTTTACTTTTAGTAACCTGTTCCTATTAGAAGTATCTATTCCAATGTCTGTGTTTAAAATCCCATTGACTGAAATGATGCCAGGATTTAATGAAGCATGTTATGGATAAGACATAAATAAAATCCAAATCAGAATTTTAGGATTCATGTACACAGTTAGGAAGCTTATGGGGCTCCTTTGGCCCTCTCTTCACCCTCTAACTTAGAGTTAACTATGCAACAAAATGTAAACCACGTGCAAACAGATTTGGAAACCACTAATGACATACAGTTGGGGACAGATTTTCAAAAGCATTCAGCTCCCATGTCAAAATATAAGCAAGAGATTGTTTTATAACATACAAAGTTTCCTTTAAAATGTTTTCCTTTGGTGTCAAAGGAAACAAACTGAGACAAAGATAATCAGAAACCAATGTCTTAGTGTGTAAAACCATATTTGTCATGTTGTGATTTGTTGTGATATTATGGCCATTTTACCAATTTGACCATAGAACCTGTGAATCTTCAACAGATATTTTATTTTTTGACAGACTTGCACAGACCCCCAGGTAGCCTGTTTTTCTTCTGTTTATTTCAAGCCAGTGTGTCTCTTGTAATCGGCATCCTTATTAGGGCTTTTTCAAAGCTCACAGCTTTCATTGAAGCAACGAGTAGGTGGCTGGATTATTAGCTGTTCTACAATCTGACTGTCTGTGTCAAAAACTAATGGTTCAGGAACACTTTTGTAAATTTAGCTTTAAATCCTGAAGTAACTGTAATATTTGGCTGTTTAACTGCACCACATATCTTTTTTTCTCTTTACAAGATAGAAATAGGATATGAAAAGTAAACAAATGAAAAAGGTTTTTGCATAAAGAAAGCAAACACTAAAAAGTCCATCGTATTTTGTGTTCACTGTGATTTGTCAAGAAGACCAAATAAAAATGTTGCTTTTTGACAGTTTAGTTTCACTTGCTGTTGTTGTAAATTAAATTTGGACTTTACTCATGAAATTCTGGACTCCTTTGGAAAATACAAATGTTGGATGATCTCCAAGGAGGAATATGTGGTTTGTGGTTTTATTCTGTCAGAGTGTGGTTGTGTCAGAGCTCCTGAGCTAAGCAGGGGCTGGATGTACAAATTACAGCCTGAATTCATCCCCTTTCCTGGAGATACCTAGCTGCATAGTAAGTTTAAGCTCCCTCTATGATCCATGGAGAAAGATAACCTTCTCTAGAGGTTGTCTAAGATGAAAATTGAATTCAGAGGAAGCTGTCTCTTTCCACAGGCTGTGTATGAAGTCTGTGATGATTGGGCATTAGAAAGCTCCTGTACACAGCGCAGCTAATGGTGGCCACTAAAACCATTAAGATAGACAATTTCATGGTTGGTATGCAGAGATACTTGGGAATGGATTGTTCTGTGGTGTTGCAGATACTGGAAAACTCAATTTAATTGATAGCAGAATCTAATTCAAGGGAGGAAAGCAAGAAAAAGCCAGCCTTGCCTCTGTGCTGCTGTAGGTTTTCCCAGATGCTGGATTCAGGAAGAGATCAGAGATTTTAGAAATATTTTGGTATGTTCTCTGACATGAATGAGTAAGCAGAGGATTTATTTGTTGAGAAGTTACTCCTGGCAAAAGGTTTGACCCAAATCTAAACATTTAGTGTGTAAATATTTACATAGTTCAGTATTCTAGTTTTGTCATAGCCTTTAAAAAATTCCTACTTGTAGCTTTTGTTGAAAGACCCTTAAATTAAATGAACTAAAAATTCATGTGCATTGATAACAGCTGCACGTAAGTCTGAGAAAGTCTAAAATTTTGAAGTATAATCCCTTGACAGTTCCAGCCCTAAATTTATTATTGATTTTGTAGCGTTTACAAATGAATGGATTTTGCTTATTACAAATATTGCTGTACTCTTAAACTGTGTTTCTTCTTGTTTCAGAATGGAGAGGTAGGCTCAATCCTAAACTGCTCAAACTCAGTTTAAGGTAGTATTTGACTTTATATAAACTTATTATTATTCTAGGGAATATACACTTTGTTTTGAAAAGTGGACAGAGGTTTGCTAAGTTTAAAAGTAATGGATTTCCATTGACTGAACTATAGTCAATAGACAAGTTAAAAAATCAGTTTTCTGAAGAAACCCACATTTACTAGAATAAATGGCCTGATTTTTTTTTTCCCGTTTCAATTCAATTGCTCTTATTTGCAGGGCTGGATGCTGTTGCAAAGTGAATGGGGATATACACAGCCAGGTAGCTGTTACCTGCATCATGCTAATGGGAGCTCCCTGAAGGGAGCTTATTTGAAGGCTTAATATGATAGCTTCCCTAACCATCCTCGTAACTCCACTTGGTACCATTGCAAAGGAAATGTGGATTTCTACTTTGATCAGTCATTTGACCCTGAGTAAGAATTCCACTCAGAGAGCATTGTAAAAAGTCTGCATTATATTAGAAAATATGAGTAAAATGTTACAGAAATTGCTTCAGATAATAAAGAAATAGTCTGCTTTTTTGTATCTTAGATTATTAAATCTTTGCCTTTTCATCGCTCCAAGAACTTTCTGAGTGAAAAAGAATTCACTGAATCTAACTTCAATGGATAGATTTAGTACAGATGCATCTAAATTTTGGGTTCCTGACCTTGGGAAACAGATTTGATCTAGTAGCTCTCCCCTTGTCTGCCTTCATAAAACACTGAGATTTCATGTGGTCTCAATGCTGAGAAGTATATACCTCAAAAAAAAAAATCTCTTGGTGATGTGGTCTGCCGAGGTTTAGTGTTTACTGCTGTTTGTATAGGGAGCATAGTTTGAAGGAGGACACCTAATGGTCTTTGGAGGACAGGCACCCCAGGGGTCAGAACTCATGCCTGATAGGAGTTGGTGGTAGCAGCCATGCTCCACTTTTCCTCAAGTAGCTTCATAGTTGGGACACTTTCCCAGGAGGTGGGAGACTTTGGCCTTATGTTCTCAGCTATGCTACATATGATAGCTTGCCTGTTGGTTGTGGTCATTATGTTATACATGATATTTATTAGATTATTTTTACAAAGTAATTGAATAGTTATATTTGAAAATTGATCACAACTCAAATGATGAATATCAGTTACTTCAGGAGAAGAGTTTTACATGTTGCCAAATTGAAAATTATCAAGCTATATGACAACATATTTGTGGAAAAGCAAATACAGTTTCAGATATCAGCCCAGTATTGCTGCTGAAATTTTTATTTATTTTTCTTCTGGATAAAATGATGAATTCATGCATGCAAAGTAGTTGGAGAGCAGTATTCAGGTAAGCAGAAGTTCCAGCTGAACAAACAGTGAAAGCCAGGACCTATGCAACCTAAGGAAAATCAGCACTGTATAATGTTATGATATGTTTGTTGAATGCTTTTGGCATGTGTATTGATGGTTGGTTTTACTCTTGGTAGTGCATGAATGGCCCTCGTGATGTAGGCGCAACACCTGCCCCCTGCATATGCCCACCAGGAAAACAAGGACCTCCAGGCCCCAAAGTGAGTTTCCATTTGTCTTACTGAGAGTACACAACTTTTTTTCCTTTTTTTTCTTTAAGTCTTATGTTGGCCAGTCATAGGCAGATTCAAAAAGCAGGGGACAAGTTCTCCAAGTTCTTGTTTCCAGTGCATGAATATAGTGATTATGATGCTCAAGGCCAGGTTTTGGTGTCATAAGTCAAATACATCTATTTTTTAAAGAAAATGCTCACGGATATAAAACTGTGTTTCCTTGCTACTCTTCAGCAAATGTTCTTGCACTGTTGATTGTTTGAGGATTAAATGGTTTGCTAATAAAGGCATTGAGAGCTGGTTTCCTGTTTCCCTCCTAATGTCCTCCCTGTTCATAACAATTCTGCAGTTGTAAGTGACCCATAGGTTTGTAGATGGTTCAGGCTGAAGGAAGTGGTACCTGCTTAATGCTTCTGTAGACATAGAATCATAGAATCATAGAATGGTTTGGGTTGGAAGGGACCTTAAAGATCGTAAAGCTCCAACCCCCCTGCCATGGGCAGGGACACCCTCCACTAGCCCAGGTTGCTCAAAGCCTCATCCAGCCTGGCCTTGAACCCCTCCAGGGACGGGGCATAAAATGTTTTTATAGATCAAGTATTATTGAAATTTGCTGGGCTCAAATCAAGTCCATTAGTAAAATAAACAGAGAACTTCAATGCACTAGGAGGATATATCGAGTGGGACATTAAGTTCCTGCTCTTTTACCATAAACATGAAGCCCGGGGAACAGACTTCCATTAACATGGTCATAGCAGAGGTTATCAAAGTAATTAAAAAGGCCTTGTAAGAGGAAATCTAAAATAATGTATTTTTTAGACAGCAATAAGAGTGTGGAGAGAAGTTTAGTATTTAGCAGGTTTTAATCTTGGCTCCTGCCTTTCCAGTGCTTTTGCTTTAAGAACTAGACTCAACCAAAGCAAGTGAGAGAGTTTTCTTCAAAGTAGAACTACTAGATTAACAAGATGTTAAAAAATATTTTTTTCATCTATTTGATGAAAAGTGTGTTTATTTCTGTTGATTAAGGTGTTAAAAAGCTTGAAAGCATTGGAGGAGATGGGCCAAACTTGTGCTGTAGCTGAGTATGGGCTCACTTCTCCAAGTCCTGTACAAGAAGCTAGGGAGAATTTTCTCCAAGTCCTGTACAAGAAGCTAGGGAGAATTTTCTCAGGGAGAGGGTTACAAGACCAGTTCCTTTTTACTGTTGGATTTATTCCTCAACAGCAGGTATCTGGGCTTGCAGCCACTGTTCTGTGGAATGCATCGGGGTTAAGGTTGCTCTGTGCTAATTTTAAAACACTCTTTCACATCTTTTGTGTGTTAACGTATTGCTTCTCCATAGGGTGACCCTGGGCAGCCCGGGAATCACGGTTATCCTGGTCAGCCAGGTCCAGATGGTAAGCCTGTGAGTACTAAAAACTTAGTCATATATTGTAAATGCAAAACAAACAGGAGAAAAAACATGTACCACTGGTATCAGATTTTCAAAATTAGATTATATTATGTCCATTCTTTGAAACTGTGAGTGTCACTTAAGTGCTATCTGATTGTAACCCAATTCTATGTATATGTTAATCATAGTGTTTTTTATTTCAAGCTAAATATTGTAAATATGATAGCATGAGTTAGGCACTGTTGTAAAGCAGAGTACAGGCTAAGAGTGCTCCTGTTGGTCTTTGCAAAAGTTTGCAGCAGTTAAATTGTCACCTTCTGACCTTCATTCTTTAATGCTTAAGAATTTTTGCATTAGAAAGCACTTTAAGGCAGCTAAAATCCTGTCTGTTTTGTTTTAGGGATTACTTTCCATGTTTAAGCTTGGCTCATTTAATTGCTTTTTGGGCTGCCTCAAGTAGTCCATCAAAATATGTAGATATGCATATAGTGCATTTAAAATATAGATATTTTGCAGTTTTAAACTGTGTTAAAACCTACATCATAAAAATACCTGTATTTTTCTCTTACCCTAGATTTCACTTTTTAAGTCATCATTCCATTACTATGGATGGTAAGATTGGAAGAAAGTAGATGAATAACATATGTCCCTAAAATAAAAATAGCAGAATTGGCAATGGCTCATCTGTTCTTCATGGTTAGCATTTTTTATTGTAATAAAATTGTAATAAAAGCAAATAAATATATGAAAATAGCCTAAGGTTTCATTAAAAATATATTAGATGTCTGTATCTAATTGGAATCCTCTGAGATACTGACAGACAAGCTTCTCTGTTGAGTAGGGTTTTGTTAACAGCCTGCAGTCTCTGTCACCAAAGCAGTGGTGTGCATGTGCCTCTGGTGTGTTAAGAGAAGGCAGGTCAAAAGCTGGGAGACTTGACCATCCATGTCTCTTCTCTAACAGTGTGGCCTCTGATGTTGCTTACTATTCACT
This sequence comes from Syrrhaptes paradoxus, assembly GCA_013400615.1. NCBI lineage: Eukaryota > Metazoa > Chordata > Aves > Pterocliformes > Pteroclidae > Syrrhaptes > Syrrhaptes paradoxus. Next base: position 21,772 of record VZTO01027457.1, read on the forward strand.
AGAAGTTATTTTATTGATATATTAAAAAAAAGAAAAAGGAAAAGATAAAAGACAGTTGGAGAGCATTAAAAATAATTTGCTTCTGAAAATAGGATCATTTCTCTGCTTGGATACCAAAAGCATGAAAGGAAAAGTGCATGCACGTAATATAAATTGTTAATTAGTTGTAGCTTTTCATTCTTATTATGAGGACTAAATTTTATGGTTGAGTTCTTAGGTTATAGTGTTATTTTGAAATCTGCATGGTGAAGTAGAAGAGAAGGTAAGAACCATGTCTTGAAATCCACAGAAAGTACAATTAGGGAGGAGTCCCAAATACTACTGAGAATAAAAAGATAAGAAAAAAGTCACAAAACATTAGAAAATACAAGTGGATGATTACAGAGAGACAAAATCATTTATGAGAGAAACATTGGGTTATGCACTGGGGAACTAATAGTCTATGGGTTTGGTTGAGATTTAGAAGGAATATTATTTTGGGCTGGTTTTGTCCACACTTGACAAACTAGAGAGACTTCAGTGAATGTCTACAAAGGGCTGGACTGGACCTTTCAACTTCACTCTTTTAGTAATTTTTCTGTCCTGTGTAAAGATTCATTAAGATATTGTAACTAATCACAAGTCTTTCCCAAGTGTGCCCTTGCTTATCAACTTTAGTACCTCTAGCATGTTATTACTGCTGAAGAGGCACTACCCACCCACTTTGATGGCTTCATAAAGACACCTAATATTCTATTTCTGTTAAGAATTTTTAATAGTAGTAATACATTTCATGTCTATGTCAGCTAAAGATGGAAACGGTGAGATTGATACTTACTTGGAAGTGTATGCTGTAAGGGTAATAAATATTACCGGTTACAAAGAGAAAGCTTCACTCTACACATTATAAAATGTTCTCATTTCTCCTATTTTGTTGCTTAGTTACATGTTGGCCTTTTCTTAGGAATAGCAGCTGGTTCGTTTAACTGTGGTGATTCCTTTTGGAAGCAGAGTTAGTTTGAGAGGGAAAAAATAGGCACTGAAAACAATAAATGTAATTGTTTCTAGAAATTGAAAGTTCCTCTATTTCAAAATATGGGACTTGGTATATTGAAACCTGGCCATGGTAGCCCTAATGGCCCAGGAGAGCAGTGAGTACATGAATTTTTCATTAGTTCCGCAAGCAACGATCCTCATTTTTCCTGTGATATGCAAACATTTTTATACTTTTGTCTTAAACAGATTTTGATAGCTATTATCTTCAAAGTTTTTTGGAACTAGAAACAGAGAAAACAATCTGAATCAAAATTGTCAGTGCTGTAAAATAGTACATTTTTGTTCCAGACAATCATGAAAATACAGGTTTCAAAGTGAGTGGAATATGAGCTGGGGAAGTGTGATCCAATCAGAAAAACTTTTCTATTGAGTTGATTATTGATGGTGCTTAAGCTTCTGAAGAGCAGTCCTGTAGACAGGTATACAAACTGTCTTAACCCAGAGTTGCATGCCATCGCAGTTTGACCATGCTGGTTGCTAGAAGCAGACTTGCAGTACCAATAACCATAGCAGCACTGTCTTTAATCAGTTAGCTGTCTAACTGATATTTTGAGAAATAAAGTGATATTGTGTAAGCTTTAGCGAAGCCTGAATGGACTGTTTATTGGTAAGGAACTGTCAGTTTCCATTCCGTCTCTTGAAAAATAGTTAAGACTTTATTTCTGAAGTGTCTAGTTAGCTGCAACGGTATTGTTTTCGAAACAATTTGTTATTACTTTTATTAACAATTTTCTGCTTCAATGCTATATATCTTCCCATAAGCACTGAAATTTGTACAGCATGAATCATGGAGAAGAAATAAATTGATGTTGTAGTCTTTCTGTAACTTTGTAATCTGACAGTTATGTTTTTTTTCTTGTGAGTGAGTCATGATTTGCATAGATGGGCATCCTCTGAACATAAAAAAGATTAACAGATGTTAGACAATTAGAAGAGAATCAAAAAGCTCTGCTAAAGGAGAAATGTTACCATTTTCCTGAATAGAAGTTCATATGTTATTTGAAGAGGTTACAGTTAAATCACATAACTTTATTAACTATTTTTTTTTTTGAAAAAAACGCTGTAGCTTTTTGCACTTGTTCTGTGTAAGAACATAACTGCAAACCCATTAGATCATCTGCAGTTCTGGCCAGTACATTATTGTTCCTTACAGTAGATTCTTGAGTACTTTCCAGGCTAGCTTTTAGCCATGAGCAATGGGACACCCTTTAGATACACTGTGCAATAAAACAGATTCCTCTCTCAGTCTTTTTCTTTATGTCTTACTTATTTGCTAATACAACTTGCACTTTTTCTGTGCTGTCAGTGATTGTCCTGGTTTGAGATGACTTTGCTCATATGAATCTTTTTAGCTGTATCCCCTGGGGAACTCTGAAAAGCTGTGCTCTTAATTCAGACAGTAAAATAGGCTTACAGGTAGTTGTGTAGTCAATGTTGTTTAATCAAATGGCTTTTGTATGAAAAGCTTTTCCTGGAAAGCCAGTCTTTTCTGTTCCCAAACACATTTTAATGTTCTTCTCTAAAGTTATTCCAGTTTGCCTATCTGGTATTCATTTTCTTGGAACAATATAACTGGTCAACAAAATGTTTCTTCCTCTGAGAAAGGTTTGAGGCATGCTTTTATATTACTGTATGTAACTGATTTTTAAAGTAAAACATCAAAGAAAATTTAGCTTTTTGTTTGTGGGCTGGCTGGCTTGTATTCTTAAAGTTAGTTTTAGTCCAGAAAAATTCTAAAAAAAATCCCATTAATATCTTCAGTATTACCAGAAAATAATTGTTCACCTGGTGTTACCCAGTAAAATTGTTTGCTGTAATATTTGGGGAAGTGAACATAAACATGACTCATTTTCAATCATTCTTTAACTGTTTTTTAAAATAGTTTTGTTTATAAGCTCTTTTTTTTTTACTTTAATTGCTACCTCTGTTTATTTTCCATACTCTGATACATACAGAAAAGATCAGTTGAAGTAACTGGAGAAAAGCACAAAACTGAGAAGCATAATAAGGAATCAAAATACATGTTTTTCAATCAAAAATGTGATTTGGGACCTGAATAAATTGTCTTGTCAGGAGAAATAGAACTGGGTTAATAAGCACAAGGGTATAAATATTATTTGAATCTCAACTGAAGCTCATTTTGATGGGGATTATTCATCAGAAAGAAGCAGCTGAAGTGGTTGCTTGCCTTGAGAATGCTCAGCATCCTGGCAATTTTTTATTCCAAAGGATACTTCTATGTACTGTGGAAAAACTCAAGTTAAGGGGAAAAATAAATGATGAGAGTCTATGCAAGTAATCACTTGTGGTTAACAGAGGTGATAGGTTATCAGTCTGCTGAAAGAAATGAAAAAATACACTTATTTTGTCAGTTTTGAACTTTGAGTCATGTGGCTGGCAAATCTGCACAATTTTCCAATATTCCGTCTAGTTTAATTCGTGAAAGTTTGGAACCATTTGTCTTTTCTTTACAGTGCTCATAAGCAATAAGCAGTTTAAATGTAGTCATCTGGAGAGACTGACTTTACTGATACACCCAGATACAGAGTTCATAAGGTATAAAAAGCTTCATGTAATACGTAATTTCTGATCATTCCAATACTTATTTTTAAAAAACTATAGAACATTATTACAGCTGTAATACCTACAGTTTGATAGTATTTGGTGACCAACTGAAAGCTGAATCTTTAATGATGAACTTAGTATAATGGCAATGGCCAACCTATTGGAATAAAAATAGGTAATAGTTTCATATATACAAAGGATTACCTGTGCTGTTGGGTGGTTTGTTTGGGGATTTAAGTTGATTTAAACTCTGCAGCTACTTTTCTCAGGAAAATTTCACAGATGTACTCCTGCATGTGGGTTGAAGCAATCCCAAGCACAAATACAGGCTGGGAGGAGAATGGATTGAGAGCAGTCCTGAGGTGAAGGACTAGGGGGTGTTTGTCGATGAGGACTTGAACATGAGCCGGCAGTGTGCAACTGCAGCCCAGAAAGCCAAACAGATCCTGGGCTGCATCAGAAGATGTGTGACCAGCAGCTCAAGGGAAGTGATTCTGCCCCTCTACTCTGCTCTCATGAGACCCCACCCGCAGCATTGCATCCAGCTCTGGAGTCCTCAGCACAGGAAAGACATGGACCTGTTGGAATGAGTTCAGAGGAGGGCCACAAAGATGATCAGAGGGCTGGAGCACCTCCCATATGAGGACAGGCTGAGAGAGTTGGGGTTGTTCAGCCTGGAGAAGAGAAGGCTCCGAGGACACCCTATAGCAGCCTTTCAGTACTTAAATGAGATCTACTGGAGAGATGGGGAGGGACTCTTCATCAGGGAGTATAGTGACAAGATGAGGGGTAATGGTTTTAAGCTGAAAGAGGGCAGATTTAGATTAGATATTAGGAAGAAATTATTTCCTGTGAGGTGGGTGGCACTGGAGCAGGTTGCCTAGAGAAATTGTGGATGCCCCATCCCTGGAGGTGTTCAAGGCCAGGCTGGATGAGGCTTTGAGCAACCTGGGCTAGTGGAAGGTGTCCATGCCCATGGCAGGGATCTGGAACTAGATGGTCTTTAATGTCCCCTCCAGCCCAAACCATCTATGATTATATGATTCTATGAATTCAGCTGTAAAATGCTGCTCTCAGTTCCAAGAAAATACATATTCCTCAGTAATGCTATTATGACCTTATTCTTCTTCAAGGAAATATTTTTGCTCCGTTCTGACTTATACGGTCACATAATGGCTTTGCTGAGACCTTCTGCTTTGAAATCAGGGCGATGCCTGATGCTGACTTGTGTTGTACACAGCTATGCATTTCAGACAAAAGGCCATATGACTGACTTCAGCAGTGGCCAAGGGCAGATGATAAGGATGAAATCTAAACACCAAGCAGGAAGTTATACTCCCTCGCTTCATAGAATCATGTAGGTTGGAAAAGATCTTTAAGATCCTTGAGTCCAACTGTAAACCTAACACTGCCTAGTGCACCACTAAACCACTGCACTACATCGCGTCATCTTCCAGAAGTCTGAAGCTTGGGAACTTTTCGAGCTGGATTTATGATCTTGTATTTAATAATCTTGATATATTTTATTTTCCCCTGTGGTATTTGATCCCATGCATATATTTATCACAGAACATCATGCTCAGGTAAAATATACTGCTACTTGCTTTGAGCTGTGAAAGCCCTGGCAAATGACAGAGTAACCAATGAAAGGGAGTGTAGTCAAATGGAGACAGAATTGAACAGGCCAGAACAAAACAAAGTGTAAAAAGACAACAGACAAGGCAATGAAAACCCTTTTGTGTACTTTTCCCATAATAATGTTCAGGTGATTACAAATCTTGGATCAGGAGTCCCCAAATTTATGTTGGAGGGTAAAAGCTGTATTTAGTTACCTCTTGTGATCTAATGCTGGATCTGCCCTTCGTTTTCATGTTTTGGTATGTGTAGACAAAGGCTTCACTGCAGAAGCACTTGCACTGGTAGCCTGCAGAAGCAGATGCCACAAGAAGTCCTTCTACGTGGCCATGCTATTTAACAGAGGGGGGAGAAGAGAGGAGATGACACTTGTTCTGAGCTCCCGAGTTACCACTGCCTAAGAAAGTCCCAGAGAAAGGAGTAAGGCACAGACTTCAAACAGACCTGCTGGAGCAGATGACCTGACTGATACACATGTCCAAAGGGGCAGGAAAAAGAGAAGCAGTAGACAGATGAATACAGGGATAATGAGGTGTTAAAGAAGGTTGTTTGGAGGCAGGATGAGAAAATAAGCTCCTTGAGAAAAGGAGGAGGAAGGACCTGAAGCAAAAATGTTAGATGATGAATAACTTCTCAGAGAAAGGCTACAACACAAATACATCAGGTACTTTCTACCAGTTCTGTCACCTTGCAGGATTTTAGTTAGTGATAGTGCCACTGAGGGAGAAGGTCGTAACATGGCTGCAAATTTGCATGTAGGCATCTGAATAGCTATAAGAGTTTCTGTCCTTTAAGATGTAATGTATTTTACTAAAAGGGTTTGAAAACTTCTCTTCTAATGCTTTAGATAATTGTGCTTTAAATGTACTAAAGGTTTTCTGCAAGAGACTTCCACAAGAGGTCCGCAGACCTCTCTGTCAGGATGTTTTTCTAACACCAAGTTAAATTTTTCTGTTGCAGTTGAATTCCATTATGCTTAGTTATATCACCCTAAATAGTTCTATTTAGTTAGTGTTTACAGTCCATAAATATCTTTAGACCATTACTGTTGATCCTTGGTTATTTCCTAGCCAAACTGAGCTTGTTTACTTCTCCCTTGTCTTTCCCAAGCAGTCCTGTTATCATGCCTTTGTCATTTATGTTGTTCAGTGACTCCAAAAGCTTTTCTGCAAGGAAGTGTGCAGTGCAGTTGTCGTTGCCTTATCAGTACATCCTCTATTTTTATTTTTGTTTTGTATTTGCCTGATGTGATACACCAATGAATGCTGTCTGAACTTTTGTCCTTTGGGCCTGCAAGCACATTGCAGGTATATTTCTGAGGTTCACTCTGCTATTGCACCTAAAATTTCTTTGGAATTAATACTTGTCATATGTCCTTCTTGCTCAATTTTTTTCCCTTACAGGTAAACTAACTTTCATTTTCCAGCAAGACTCTTAATTCATTGGCAATTACAGTATTGCTAATTTTTGTGTGTCCTTTATAAGTTCTTTGGCCTAAGAAGTCCATTCAACTTTTCCCCTTAGAATTATTTGTAAATTATTGCCATTTTCTTTAAATTCCAAAATTACATTTTATATGTTTTGTTGGTTTTTTTTTTTAAGTACCCAACCATCTGGTACAAAACTAAGCCTCTCATTATCTTGCCTTTACAAGTTTTCAGGCACCAACAATTTATCAATACTGTTCCCATCCACAACAAATTGAGAAAGTGATAGTGTATAATCCTGATTTCTGTTGCACTGATGTAAAATAATATCAACAATGTGCTGTGGGGTACTGCTGATCGACAACACTGATGAAACATTATAGGTGGGATTCAGCCTAAGACACCTACATTTAGTGTTTACATATGTACAGAGACACTGTGTGTCTAAATTCCCATATCAATCAACAGATATTTAACTAATATACCCATATAATATGGGATTCTTATTCTGTAAGGTATTTCATCTTGCCCATGCTGGTGCTTCAAAAGGGTTTTGTGCCACTGTCTTCGAACACTGAATGGGTGTCTAGGGAATCTCAGGAGCTGCATATGTTTAGGCAACGGGATTCAAAACTGAGTTTCATATTCAGGGTTAGCCGTAATACTTTTCACACCATTTGTGTGTCTTCTGAAAAGTTTGTGAGAGAAGGCCAAATCCAAGTTAAAAGAATTATTTTTTGTGGCAAATGTAGTGCTTTCACCTTATTTGAAAGTGAGCCTGCGGTCCTGAACTTGTCTGTGTCAATTGAAGAGGGAATTTTCATTTCTGTCCCTTTTCCATAAAATGTCAGCTATGGCACAGCTGTTCTTGGAGCATATATATGTATGTCACATACGTACTCCTGTTGAGGGCTTTGAGGTTAGGGAAAGAGGACTTGATCTGACTTTAGTGAAAAAAACTGTAGGTATTAGCATATAGATGGATGATCCTTACTGCATAAGGAACAGTGATACATGCTCAGTTTTTAGGAAAGCTGGTTTATAATTTATAGAAGGTGTTTTAACTTGTTCAGTGATTACTGCATTGTTTGTATCAGACAGTGATTCTCATTTTTGTGACTTTCTGTGAATTTCCTTCTGAATCTTCTCTGTGCCGGCTTTCCATTACACAAACATGCTGACAGTGTGTTTGATTTGCTCTGAAATCACACTACAAGATCTAGCTTTGAGCTAAATATGGAGTTTTGTAAGGTGAAAACTATTCTGCCATCATCCGTTCATCATGTGAATTTTGAAATTCAGTTCAGCCAGGAAATTATCCTCCTCTAGTTCTTTCCTCACTCAGTTGGAAGGAGAAGGAAGGGAAACGGCATTTCAGATATCTAAAATGTGAAATAAACTTTCATTTATACATAATTATATCCTACAGGAAGCCATACAAACTTTTTTGCTTTTTTTTTTTTTGAGAAGAAATAAAAAGATGAACTTTTCAAGTCATTTTTTGGCTTGGTGAATTGTTTCAGTTATGTGGGAGGCTTATAAGCAGTCTGGGAATGTTACACCATTTACAGTTAAAGCTGATTTGGCTAGAACTGCCTTCAGCAGTAAAAGTGAAATACTTGATAAAAGATCTATGTATGACAGAGACCTAGAATTCTATTTACTTCTATACTAAACATTACCAGCTGGCTTGTTGGGCATCTGCTCAAACGTCTTTTGGGAAGAGGGCACAGCAAGTACTCGCTTGTATCTAACCCAGCAAATAATTTTAGCTCTGTTTATTATTCCCAAGAAGCTCCGACTGACTTAAAGAAGAAATCAGGCATACACATTGCCTTTCTTGTACTGAAAGGTTCTATTAGCTCCCTTTTCCCAGTGTGGAAATCCCTCTATTGAATTTTTTGAAAGTTTTTAAGACTGAAACTCATTTAGAAATAGGATTGTTAGTACTTTCAGTTCAAATCAAGATAAAATTCTGGCCATTTGAAGTTGGATATTCCATCCTATGGGATTTACCAAATTTAGTTTGAACTGCCTGTTGAAATGTCTGAGTCAAATAACAGAGTTTTATAGGACAATTTCTCTTTGTTTTGTATGTTTTCTCAAGAAAACCCTCTTGGTAGCTCCTTTTGTCCATTGGAATGATGTTTTTAATGGAGCTAGGCAAAATTCCTGTTCTTCAGTTACTTACCTCTATTAAAGGATTCTTCCAAGGCACTTGTTAATTTTGCATAAAAACTGATTATCTTTGCTGTACTCATTGAATACAATCTACCAAACCACCTCAGGCATGTATTTTTGAGTTCTCTAAGGGTTCTCTTGTTCTGCCAATGTTGATTTCTAATAAAGCATTCCTGAAATTCTCTTTTCAACTCATGAATTATTTAGTATTTCTTTTCATAGTCTCAGTCATTCAAATTAGTTTTTTTACTTGCATAGCCTGTTATATACCTTCAAGTTCATAGCTAAGTGCTTAGTATTGACAATGGAATTTTTATTATTTAGAGATATTATAAAACTAGCTGCATAATGTATTAGAACATGCCTTGTTTGTTAAAGCTTATTCCTGTAACTGGAAATCAGCCTTTCAAAGTCCTGGCATTTTTCAGCTATTTTTATTGAGAGAGAGAGAGAAAAAAAAAAAAGTATGTATGTATGTGGGTTAATTTGTTCCTCTCCCATCCCTCCAATGGAGAATAAAACAATGTATTTATTACATTCGTGTGTCACAATTCTGAAGCAATTAATTTTAGCATAAATTCAGATGCAGATATGAAAGCTTCTGAAAGCTAAAATCTAAGTCTGAAATGTATGATTGTGATAGCAATTCCTCAATTTTTCATGACCTAAAACAACAGGGTTGTGACAACTGTTGTCTAGTGACCAGGAGGATTTTTTTCCTTAAATAGGTGTTTGGATATTTGTAAATATAACTTATGAAAAGTCACAAATCTTGGTTTCTTTTCCTTAGGGATATCAGGGATCAGCAGGAACTCCAGGTATCCCAGGAAATCCAGGGGTTCAAGTAAGTTTCTGTTTCATTCCTAGAATTTTAAAATCTGAGACAAATCTCACTGACTCTCTCCCAATAGCCATTGTTTGTCATTGAGCACTGAAGTGTGGAGAATGAAAAGGGCTTGAGGGATGGCATAAAGTCAGGGGCCGTCCTTGAGTGAATTGCTTTGGTATTCAGGTGGCTTTGGGGTTTGCAGGTAGGCTGACAATTAGACTGCAAATCTGATCGTTGCTAGGTAAGGCCTGGAGGAGCAGGGCTCACCTGGGGCTTGGACTTTTTCATCCTGACCCAGAAGCCAAACAGTAGTTCCTTCCATTTTTCTGTGAATCAGTAACAGCGATCTAAAGCCTTGTCATGGTGGTTCACAATTCACATGTCCAGAAGAAAGTTTTCTCACAGGCCAGGCTGTCTGAGGAGAATTCTTTTTCTTTTTCCATTTTATTAATTTAGTAGCCCTTACTGGGACAGTTATTGGAAACCAGTGCTGTATTTTGCTTGTGGCATGATCCAGTGTGGCTGTATAGTCAAGAACTTGATTTGTTGAATTAAATATCTGAGAGCATGCTGGGACCAAGTGTGAGCCTGTATCATGGCATATATGAAGACTGCCTGATGGACATTTGAAAGGAAGGGGACATCTCTGGACTAGTGCAGGCTATGTGATGGTCCTTTTTTCCTGGAGTGGTCCTTCGTTAGATCAAAGAATTGTTTTGGTGTTTCTCAGTCATGGAGTAAGCTAGTGTGCTCTATGCTGGATGCATTGGTTCTGCTTTTGTGTCCGGTTACCAAAATGTTGTGATTAGCCAACTGATGCATCAGTCCTCAGGTCATGTTGTATTACATTTCTGCGTCTCATTCTGTGTCAGATTTTATTAGTATTTGAGCTGGTTTTCATTTTTTCTGTCTTAGGGACCACGTGGCTTACCAGGTATCAAGGGAGAGCCAGGGAAAGACGGGGCTAAGGTAAAAAAAAAAAAAAAANAACTGAATAGTTCATATTTAGAAAACATATCTAAATATGGGTACGTGGAAGCGTGATATAGATAGACATCTGTCAGAATGGTTTCTTTCTACCTCTTTTCACCCTCTTAAAGTGAGCATCCAGATGAACTAGGTGGGAATTTTTGGATATCACTTTTTATCAGAAAACACTGACTAATGGAAACCAAAGTTTTTTTGTGGAAAAAGTCTAGCTGTAGCCAGTTGCTTGGAGCTGCAGACAGATGTGGAAGCTTATATATAAGTCCCTTCTGGTAATCAGGATAAATTTGAATCTGGATCTCCCAGATACACAGTGAATAAACTAACCGTTGGCTGTTGGCAAGTCTTATTGATATGTGAATATCTATGTCCACCCTTCTCTCACACTTCTGCCTTATGTTTAAGAAAAGTTCTAAGTTCATTGTAATAAAAACTTATTTTGTTTTTCATTAAAACTTCAAAGACTTTTTTGTAAAACAAACACTTGTTTTCCAAACAGATTTTACTATAGAGTTTCCTTCTAAAGTTCTCAATACTAAAAGCAGGTCCTTAAATTCATCGTTATTCAGCGCAATTCTCAAATGCATGATTCAAGCTGAAAAATGTGCTTATGTGTTCTGAGATTTAGAGATCTTAATCTAATTGATCAGTCAGTATTGGGCCACATGCAGAAAGTAAGATACTGATGATGAAAAGCTCTACTCTCCTGGCAGTGCGGGGTTGTGACAGAGAGAGTATTTCCTAACTCTCAGTCCAGCCCTGTTTAAAATGTGCCAAGACATAGGGCTTCCACCACTGTTTTAGAAAACTTCTTCCATTGTAAAACAGGGCTTGCCATTAGAATTTTTTTCCTGATGATTCAGCCCAAATTTTCATCTTTTAATTTCATCCATTACTTATAAAGTTTCTATAGCAACTAATTTAAATCTGTTTCCATTGGCAAGTGTTTTAGTTTATTCAATAATTGAATCACCACTTCACAGCAGAAACTGAGGTTCCATTCTTTTTCATTAAGAAGCAATGGATGCACGAAGTGTTTATTTTATAAGCGTTGCTGATTTTTTGAACTCCATTCCATTGCCTGTTTTCAATACTTATTTGTTGAGAGATATTTTGATAGCATTAACCCACAAGCTCTCATTCCTTCTGTGAATGTGTGACAGACCTCTCCAAATCTGCTTAGACATGAATACTACTGAGAATGTTATCTTTTTATCTTTTGTCTTAGAACTTGAAATATTATGTCAAATAACTTCCTGAGCATAATACTATTCCTTCTTTATGGTTGAAATGTTAAACAAATTGAAAAATATTATTCAATATAAAGTTAGATATTAACACAGAGAAAACATTGTGATTGTCCAAAAATGATTTGATGATTGGCTCCTTGTCCTTAGTGAAGGAGATCCAGTCTACTGAAACAAGAAACTAAGCTATTTTTTATTGTTTCAGGTCAGGTGGTGCCAAGTTATAACTTCACCTTTTGTTGTAATCACTCACGGGAGCTTGCAGACAAGTTGTCAGATAAATACCTTCAGTACCCATAGCAAAAGCTTTGGAATTCCTGATACCTGACAGCTGTGAGGACAGTAGAAAGAACTTATGTTTCGGCTTGTGTTTTCACTTGCCAGCTGCTTTTACCAAAGTGGGTTCTTTCTTCCACTGAAATGTGCAGTCATTTGTCAAAGTGCTAAAGTTGTTTTATAAGTGTATTTTGGTTTCATTTTGTTTATTTTTTAGAGAAAGTACTTAATACCTTATTTGGTAATACTTCACTCATACAGAATAAGTTGATGAGAAATTTGATGAGGTCAGGAGGTCTTTGATATTTTCAGTAAGAGGTGGGAGCAAAGCCATCCCAGATTTAGAGGATTTCCTTATTCTTTGGGAATTAGGAATGGGTAGTAGAATTATCACAGTTTCTACAGAGATTTTCAAAGCTCTTTTCAAAGCTTTTTTTCTACTTGTTAAAGCTAAATTACTGCTCTTGAACCTCCATAAGCCTTATTGAGAGATTACAGTAAAATTTATTTTTTAAATTTAGCGATTAGGTTTTTTTTTATGTATTGAATCTTACTTAAAGATCAACAAACTCTCATCAGTCAGCATACCAGTGTTACGTATGGTGATATAGAATGTCTTTCCACTATTTGTGGATCATTGAGAATATGAATGTTATATTATATTACTACTATTTTAGATATAAGAATTTAAAATACATTTGGTCTTTTAGGGTGACCGTGGACTGCCTGGTTTTCCTGGATTACATGGGATGCCAGCACCAAAGGTTGAAATTCAATATTTTTTATTACAATGTTCATGTGTCTCAGCTTGCTCTACAGTTTAATTTAGAGGAAAAAAATTACATACAATATTATGTCAGTGCAGTTGATGAACTACATAAAATGAATACATATGATGCTGAAACTGAAGGAAGATACATGCCATGGGACTTCATTACATACATATCAAGTAATGGAAATCACCTGTTTTTCATTTTTGTTTTATTCTATGATTCTATATTAAATACCTTGAACTTTTATTTCACTACTACTTAAAACTTTCTTCATCACAAATAATGTACCAAAAAAATTATATAATTTTCTTGGACTCGTTCAAGTTGAGTGACAGCATTTTGAAGGATAGTTCTTCTCTAACCCAATGAGTTTATTTCACATGTATGTTCCCCAAAACATCATCAACCATATATTTTGCTCTTCTATGTTAATACTCAACTGAATAGACTTCTTTTTCCAAATTTGTATTAAACTTCTCATATAAGGTCTTCAGAAGAGTGCAGCACTTCCCAAGAGCTGAATTTTCACTTAGGTATCTACCTATATTGAAGGACCTAGAAACTCAAAGTGCCTTCTGTTGAAAATAAAAGCACCAAGCCTGCGAGCTGTGGATTTAAGATTTGCATTTACTGTTTTGAGCATATATATTTATATCTGATGGAGCTCCTTGCCTACTTCATGTTATATGCCATATCATATATGTATACTTTGTATATAAATCTGTATATAATGACTTCTGTTTTGAAAATTAACTTACACACATTTTGTCTAGGGAGAAAAGGGTCCTAAAGGAGATCAAGGAGTGCCAGGAATATATGGTAAAAAGGCAAGTAAATTTATAAACATCAAATGAAGTGACATGGTATTGGTATCTGGGGTGGGGTGACTTTGGCTGGCTGTCTGGTGCCTGCCCAGCCATTCTCTCATTCCCGCTCTTCGGCAGTACAGGGGGAGAAAATAAAATTAAAAGTTTGTGGGCCCAGATAAGGACAGGGAGATCACTTAGAGATTACTTTCATGGGCAAAACAGGCTTGACTTGGGGAAAAATAATTTAATTTATTGCCAACTGAAATATGTTTGGATAGTGATAAACAAAGACAAACACTAAAACACCTTTCCCCCATCGTGTTTTTTCCCAGGCTCCACTTCACTCCTTCATGGGATGGGGAATGGGTGGTCTGTCCATAACAGCTCCTTTCCACACTCCTTCATCCTCACAATTCTACCCTGCTGTGGCATGGGTCCTTCCCATGGGCTGCGGTCCTTCAGGATAAACCTGCTGCTGCACGGGGTCTCCACAGGCTGCATGGCTCCGCCGTGGCCCTCTCCAGAGGCTGCAGGAGAATCTTTTCTCCAGTGCCTGCAGCACCTCATCCCCTCCTTCTCTCACTTTAGCGTCTGCAGAGTTCTTTCTTACACAGTTTCCCCTCCCTCATTACTTTGCCTGTGTAATGTTTCAGCCCTTTCTTGAACACATTTTCCCTCAGGCACCCCCACCGTGGCTGCGGGGCTCAGCCGTGCCCTGCGGTGGGTGGGCTGGAGCCGGCTGGAACCGGCTGTGTCCGGCACGGGGCAGCCCCGGCCTCTCCTCTCCTCACAGGGACCCTCCTGCAGCCCCGCTGCCCGTGCCTGGGTGCCTGCACCCAATAGAATATCGTTTGTATTTTTATAATAGGTGTTTTCACACAGAATTTAGTTCCACAGTCCTAAGTCAGAAAAATTCCCACTGAAGNTCTCCACAGGCTGCATGGCTCCGCCGTGGCCCTCTCCAGAGGCTGCAGGAGAATCTTTTCTCCAGTGCCTGCAGCACCTCATCCCCTCCTTCTCTCACTTTAGCGTCTGCAGAGTTCTTTCTTACACAGTTTCCCCTCCCTCATTACTTTGCCTGTGTAATGTTTCAGCCCTTTCTTGAACACATTTTCCCTCAGGCACCCCCACCGTGGCTGCGGGGCTCAGCCGTGCCCTGCGGTGGGTGGGCTGGAGCCGGCTGGAACCGGCTGTGTCCGGCACGGGGCAGCCCCGGCCTCTCCTCTCCTCACAGGGACCCTCCTGCAGCCCCGCTGCCCGTGCCTGGGTGCCTGCACCCAATAGAATATCGTTTGTATTTTTATAATAGGTGTTTTCACACAGAATTTAGTTCCACAGTCCTAAGTCAGAAAAATTCCCACTGAAGCTACTGGTTATTCTTCTGTCTAGTAATATTGAACTCATGCTCTGCTTGTTTGGATATTTTGAGAACTTTCTTAATCCTTCTGTTAATAATTGATGTAATCCATTTTAACATAACACAAAATGTTTATAAATCTATTTTTTGCAAATATGTTTATGCCTTTAATATGGGGTACATGTAGTAATTATATTGCAAAGAACTATGTACTTTTCAATGCTTAGAAATGCATGAACCATATAACCGAGAGGGAGAGGAATAAGGAGAGTGAGGAGAGGAGCACACAAATGGAGTGAGACTGATAGCAGCCTGGAAGAAAGATGTTGCTTTAATCTGTTATTTATATAAAGCACAGTGTGCTGGTATGTAAATATTTCTGTTTCAGAGAGACTATTTTGGTAAGGAATGTTAACAGTTACATTTTCACCTGTCCTTATATTTTCTTCATGTGTTTATTGGTCTAGAGATTTAAGCAATTTGAAAGAAGGTCTGTCGTCACATTTCTATGTTTTGGAGCACATTTATGTTTCTGTAACAAGTAGGTATTAATTGAACACTGCCTGTGTTAAGAAAGAAACAGATCTTCCATACATTTTCAAAATAAGAAATAGCATACATGAATTATAGGTTAAATATACTGAATTTGTAGCATAAACATGGATCACTACTTACTTTTCATTTGCTGTATTTTTCAGGGATCAAAAGGAGAGAAAGGTGACACAGGATTTCCTGGAATGCCTGGGCGATCCGTAAGTTTTGTGAAAACAATTTGACTTTAACTTTTGCTTGTTAATTCACCTACTGATGGCTGTTGACTGTTGCCACAGGGAGACCCTGGCAGAAGTGGGAAAGATGGATTACCAGGAAGTCCTGGTTTCAAGGTATGTACAAATACGTATTCATGTCTTTCCAAGGTCTTCAGTGTCACTGCTATTGGTCTAAATATACCCAGTTTATTCTGTGGAGAATTACTGGAAGTTAAAATATTGTGTGTTACTGGGAAAAGCCAAGGTTGATTTCAGTTGGTTTGTGAGCAGGGACAAAACTTTTATTAAGAGGGTATTAGTGATCATCAGAGATTGTTTATACTTTGTCTCCCTTATCCAGTTTGCGTTTCTTTGTCTCTGTGAATCTGTTGATGAAATCTATATACAAGCCTATGGTGCAGAACATACCTGTTGTGAACAGTTAAGAAGGAAGTAATCTAATTATTATTGTTGCTTTTGAAGGGAACTGGGTGAAAGTTAGGGAGAAACACCCTCAGTATTGGATTCATGTTGTGTTCAGGGTTTCTTCTCTGTGCAGTGCCATTTCTATTTAATTTAGAACAGTTTTTTAAGTGGACTAAGTATTTTTCTACTGTAAAAAAGACTCCAGGATCTGATATTCCTATAATGTATTGCAGTTTGTGAGCTCACTGGATGTTTCGTTTACCCAGTTGTTTGCACTGTTCTAATTTGTGAAAAGATGGACTTCAGCAGTATCAGTGTTAAGTTCACAGAAAAAAAAAATTACTAATATGTGATGTAAACGTTCAGTTGAATTGACCTAAGGAAGCTTTTTAACAGCAGCTTTGTTCCTGTGATATTTTTCTTAATAACAATAATGAAGTGATGTAGGGCCTCTCAAGATTAATGTTCCTTTAGTATCCAAAAATGCAGGTGTACTTTTAAGTGCATTTGTTTAAATTCCTACTACTGTAGTTGGAGATCTGGGTCTTTCTTCTGTTTTGTGACCATGCTTGTCCACAGCCTTTGGTACCACGGCATATCTGTCACATCTGCTGCAGCAGGGAGATATGACACAAGACCTATGAGAGATCTAAACCCTTCCAGATGGCAGCTGCCAACAAGGTGGATCCAGCAGGATCCCAGACTCCATCAGGCTGGAAGGAACTTCATTTGGGGCATCCCCTGGACTAGTCCCCTGCTCACTAATGGAACAACACTGAATCCACACCTGGTTGCTCAGGGCTTTTCCAGTTGGATCTTGATAACCTCCAAGGATGGAGACTGCACAACTGGGTAGCTTGTTCCATCCTGACTGTCTTTATGGTGAAAAATTTTTCATCCTTATTTGCAACAGGAAATTGCTTTACATGTCTATATATTGACAGCTGAATCAAGTTCTTAGTAAATATAATGAAATGAGCCTCTAAAGTGATTTAGCTGCTGACTATTAACTACTGTAACTTTTGTGAGATCACTCGTAAGTCTACAGTCCTGTTTGTTGTTTTTGAGTACCCCAAATGACCTGTAAGTGCTTTTTCAGAAGGACACAGGTCCCCTGTAGGAGGTACCTGCCACCCCGATATGGAAGCCTTGGCTGCCCTAGAGCACCTCAGATAACACCAGGCATTTGTGCTTACATAACTGAATCAAGCCCCTGTTCACTGCAGTGGGATCTTTGATCCCTAACATATCTCTGGCCAACTTCAGGTATAAAAATACATGTAGGTGTCTTAATTTGAAGTTAAAGGGAGGAATTATCACTTATGTACAACACTACATCACTGGTATTCCAAAAATTGCCCAAGTTCAATGTATAACTAAGCATCCTGATCTTCAAAAAATTATCAGGAGAACACATCTAAAGTAACAGCCTTTAAAAAGGATATACAATTTAACTTTTATGGTACATAAACTCAAGATTTCGTTTGTTCTCTTTGGAAGGCCTAATGAGACTCTGCTGAAAGGTAATGGAATAACTTTATTTTATGTCAAATTGGTGTACTGCTTTTTTTTTAAACTGCCCTTAAGTTTACAACCTTAAAATACATTAGTGGAAGTTGGAAATCTTAATTATGAAAAAATATTTTCTTATTGCTCATTTTTCTGAAGTTAACTTCAGCAACCAACAGCAGATTATTTCTGATAGTACTGAAGGACTTTATTTGTTACTTGGTTTAGTTTTAAATAATCCTATGTTCATTTCATTTTGATCTTCAAATCCCATTGATACCTGCCTACAAATTATCATCATTACTATATATATAAAAGACCATGTATCTCTGACACTTGCAAATATGTCAGGCAAAGGCAATTTAACAGACATCCTTAAAACACACAGCTAAGTTTGTGTCCATGGACGCAGTAGCTACATCCATGGACGCAGTAGCTACCTATGTTGCCATTAAAGTCAATGGAGGTCTAACCAGTAATACCACTGGAGTCTGGAGAGCAGTTAGCTCAAAGAAGGCAAAACTTTTTATGTACCAGTTTAGTTGCCTACATAAAAGCATCTAGTGCATTTGAGATGCATTGTGTCTGAAGCATCGTAAGGGAGCTGACAAATATGACACAAGTCCTGTGGAAAGCCAATGCCTTTCTGGAGTGGGAGCAGGAACCCAGACAAGACACCCTTGGGTATCTCAAATATGACCAAATGTCTATGTGTGGGCAATGAAATTGAGCTCCTGGTGGCTGATCAGCTGCATCAAGCCTTTAGGAGTTGTCTTGACTACACTTGTGTTGTCTGTGATAGGAGCGTAGTTACCTACGTGAATTTATTTCAAATAAATCCTGCCTTATTTTATGTATCTAGATCTACATACCTATATATACACACAGGGAGAGATATCTCTGCTAAGTTGGTGGAGAAATTTCTTCTCTGGTACTATAGAAAGCAGAAAAAAAAAATAATTAGGTATTGGAAGTTTTCCTCTCTGGTATTTGATAACATGGACTGGTAATAAGTTGCAGTTGTTTAAAATTTTAGCTGTCACTGATGGTCCTTTAGCGTGAAGTATTATGTTAATAAAGCATGAATTTGGAGAGTACTTTGATCTGTTCTTGTGCTTGTAAACAGTATGCAGATAATTCAGTATATTAGTTGTGTGAACCTGTGTACATTGAAACTAAAAGACATTTTCTTGACTTTTCTTAATTTAATTATTGTAATAAAAAAGACATACTTATTAGGTTTTATTCATTTTAGAATGTAATAGCTAACAGAAACCATATTCTTCATTCAAACATTTTGTCAGCTTGACTGCAACATCTGCTTGCTATAAAACATTGCTTCATTCTGCATCTGTAATCAAATTCAGAGTGGTAACAAACAGGCTGTATTTGGAGGAAATTTTTGCTAGAGCTTTCCTGTTTTCTTACAATATTCATTCTGGGAAAGAATGTGGAAAAACAGCATGGCTTGTAACCCAGTTGCTACCCGTTGTTACTTGAAATGCAGTTTTTGTAATCTTAAGTTAATTATTACCAGATTATTTTATTTATATATATTAATTGATCTTTACATTTGTTTTATGTGGTTTTATTTCTGGAATTATTCTTCAAATTTTCAGAATATTTTTGGTATTGTATGTATTTAGAGCAAGGACATAAAGATTTAATCCTGTCTGGTACTGCTGTATTCTGGAGTGCTTTGAAATAGTTTACAGACTGTTAGTTGCACTAGCAATTAGACAATAGCAATTTATTACTGTTTTATGAACTTCAACCAGTAATTTGTGTTCTGATTCAAAAGGCAATTGTCTATCTCTCATCTCATTTTGCAAACTGTTTGACAGCTGTCTGTTGGACGAAGAGTGAGGGAATGTCAGATAGACAACACTTCTTACTGTGTTTGAAACTGTTCTTAGATGTTTGTCTGATGAAGCCTTGATCATGTGTATTGGTTTTACATTTTACCTATGTTAAAAGTAATAATTTACTATTATTCTCAATATGCAAAGGAAGATCTTTTTTTAATATTGTATTTAATGGTCTTTTTCATTTTAAAGGGAGAAGTCGGACAGCCTGGATCTCCAGGACTAGAAGGACAGCGGGGAGAGCCCGTAAGTGATTAAATTGCTGACATATCCTTATGTACTGATTTGTTTGTTTGTTCTTTTTTTTTTTTTTTTTTTTCCTGGTTAATGGATGTTATACTTCATGTTTCATCCATGTTGATTTGAATTGGTTGATATGTTCATCTTTGTAAAAGTGCTTTTTTATTTTCTGGTGTTCATCTTTAAATTTGCATTTAGTAGAAGAAATAAACATGCCTTTAAAGTCAAAGATGCTTTAAAAAAATTCTTAACTATATTGCTGTTATATACCAATTTGTCTATGTGTTGTAAAATTGTCTCATTTTGACTTTTTTTCTATGGATAGTATGGTATGGTTAGATATTGATAGTTACTTGCATGAGGAAAGATTCTGGATGGTTTTAAATCTCATTTCTGCAACATGGTATGTGTTCTTTCATATGCTTGTTAATTGCACTTTTAAAGTGGTTTTTTTTTTTTTTGCTGTCTACCACCTTCTCTCTTTTGTCTGATTTTATTGGTCTTTTACTTTCTTGGACCTTGTTACACTATGTTGTCTGTATCTCTGTTCTTCTTTCCTAGCTGGGAAACATGCTATTGCATTTTTGTTTTGTTTCCAAAGACATTGTTCCTCTGCTGGTGTCTGGGCAACTCCTCAGGGAAGACAATTTTTTCTCTGCTTTTTATGTGATAGCTAGGCTTTGTCCTCCTTGTTTCTTTGTTTGGCTCTTTAAGGCCACCAGACTTCGCTTGAAGCAAAGGAGCCAAATGTTGTTGTAGAAATAGCTGAGAGCTTTGAGTGCTGAGAGGGAGCCAGCTGTCTTCAAACCATCAGTAATTCTTCTGTAGGCCAAGAGTAGTAAATGGAGCTCAGTTGGTGGAACACTGCCTTCCAGATGAATTACATTCGGAATTACATTTTTAATTGTAAGATAAGGAGATACAGCTTTGTACATTCAGAATGTTTTGTGCTATTGAATGTAACACTGAGAGGCAATATGTGTTATATGGTACTAAAATCTCGTAGAGAGTTTTGATAACTAAAAGATGGAAATAATGCTCCCAGCTGAAAAAATCTCAAGTTCTTTCATTTAGATTTTTTATATATTCACCAAAGACTCCTAAAAAAAACCACTGTGAGTAGACTGCAAAACACTGAGCAATCATTCCCAAGAGACTTTCTTCCCAGTTGGCTGGCTTAAGTGAAGAACACACATAATTCCTCACTTGTCTTTATTTTTTCCTCTTTGTCTGCCCCAAATAACTGAGAGATGTATTAACCTTTTATAACCCATGGTACCTTCAGATGTAAGAAGGACTGAAAGTGAATGTTAACTAAAAACCATCAAATACAAATGAAAAGGTTTTGATATGTTGTTAGTTAGTATACTACAACAAATGTGTTGTTATAATAACAAGACTTCTGTTATTTTCCCTTGCCTTGTTTTGTCTCTTTTCATTTTTAGAAAAAATGTTAGTAATTGTGATTTTAAAAAAAATAATTAAAAAATGGGAAGGAGAAAGCCTTTCTGACCCAGGAACAACTAAGTATTTAATATTTCAACAGCTCTTTTTCTTATCTGATAGCTTTGGTTAAGTCTGACCTGTATCTGCTAAAATTTAAATTAAATTTGTAAAATTAAAACAAATGCTTCACAATATAAAATTTTCAACAGCAATGTAAACTCGTCACTTAAGTCCCATATTTTCTCTTTGAAGAGAAATGAAGTGGCAGATTTAAGACATTAAAATCACTGTGAAGTCTTTTAAAATGACCATAGAACAATATAGAGGAAGGCTTCCAATATATAAACAACTGCAAGAGACTTACACAGTCCTGACAGGACAAGCCAGATTGCACATGTGCTTCATGGAGGTTCTTCTGAAGAGCAGAAAGTCTACAGACTGACCAGGAATTTGCCTCAAGTTCACTAGTAGAAAACTCATACCTGCTTGTCTGCCTCTATTGCTGGTGTAGCACCAGAGTGCATGTGCAAACATGGTGCTCCCATCTATTTAGAGCCTGGAGAAGGAGCAAAGGGTATTTCTGTGCAGCAACCTTGTGGTAAAAGTGCATGCTTGGGCTTTGCAAAATGAAAGCTATCCTCCGCCCTGGGATATGTTGGCTCCCCTATTCGGGCAGAGGGTAGTTGGCCTTCATCTGATGGAAAGTGAGCTGGACTGCGGGGGGCTGTGAGGGATGTCTTGTGCAACTTACTGCTTCTGTTGTTTCTGTTGTTCCTACAGTGTGTACTTGATGTGTAACGGGTAAGCTCCTCCTGTCTGCTCCTCTTCTGTGCAATTCAGTGTGATCTTCTCCAGTGGGATCTTTAATAGTCAGGACACTGATGTGGGAGAGAGGGACCTAACTCTGCTATGCCCTCGCTGTGATAGCTAAGTAGGTTGCCTAAGCTCAAGAGAGGCCTTGGATGATACTGTTGAAATTGAATGACTCCGTATCATTAACCAGCCACCTGCAACTGTAGCCCTGGACAGCTTGGCAGATTGCATGGATATTGCACCCATACATACATGCAAACAATCTTTATTTCTTCCATTCAGCCACATCAGTGTTAGACATGGCCTAATTTGTTAAGTTGGTCTTTTTAAAAATAACCATCTTATGATAAGCCCTCTTGCTTTAGCAAATAAAAGGAGCATGGTCATGAAATGAATGCATCGAGACAACACCTAAGAGGCAACTGTCTAGGATGGAGAGCACAGTTGAACTGAACTCCCATTTCCTCCAGCCTCTGAGATGTGGTCATTTTCTAGACAACATACTTTCTGGTATATTATTACTCTTATTAATCCCCAAATTTATGAACAGGGAAAATAGATTGTAAAGCTAAGTAAATAGTTCTGAGTAATGTGGTTGCTTTTCCTCAATAGTATTATCTGGAACTTAAACTAGCCAGGCCATCCCAATCCTACCCAGTCTGTGTAGGAAAAACATTTGACAGTATGGACAGAATAATTTAGATAGCATTTAGTAAAGCTAGTAATCAAGCTCATTTTACTGATGACAAAAATAGGCCATGCTCCAAGTACAGTCATGCTGTCACTTGAGTAGTTTAATGGCTAGTCGTGTATCTTACTGATGACAGACTGTTTTGATAAATATATTTTTTTGAGGGGCCAACTGTCTAAAGGATATAATAAATCAATATTTATTTGAACTTAATTTCAGCCTGGCTGTCCTTTAAACATAGATAGAGTTTTGTCAGAGTGGTTTCAGTGGAAGCTGTGTTAGACTTCTCCTTGTGTTCACAATCATGCAGATGGGAACTCTGAAGTGGGTGCTTGTGGGTGAAGCTGGCAGGACATTCATAGCACTCTTCTAGGCCTAGCATATGCTGTCCTGCCACAAGTAATATGTCTGAACATTTGCAACTGCTCATGTTTACTCTCCAGAAATCATATTTTTCAGAAATACAGCTGCAGACACTTAAAAGAGTAGAGTTTGTCCTTAATATTTAGGTCACATCACAAGACCTCACATGTGGCCTCATTTGTGCCAGTGACAGCAGCATAGCGTGGCTTTCAGCTTCTGACCTGACTCCCACCGTTTTACCTCTGCTCCTGGTTTGTCTGTTGATCTCTTGTAGCTGCATCAGGAATGCGAGATCTAGATCAATGCATCCTCTGAAAAATGTGTGGTTTATGCTAGGGTATGGTAGCAGAGTTCTTTTCAAAACGTGTTCAACATACACTAAGGACATAGAAATCTCCAACAGAAATTGCTGTATTTTTCTTCATAAAGCAGAAATCTTTAAAATACGCCATAGAAACTGATACAGCCAGGTAGCCTGTATATTTGGAAACCAAACCTAAAGTTAATGTAATTGTACTGCATCTATAGCCATGCAGGTGTTCAGCTGCCTCCAGGAAAGCAGGGCTCCGTCACACAAAACAGTTACTTGGGAAGACAAATGGCAGAACTCCTAATGTCCTCCCCTTCCTTCTTCTTCCCCCAACTTATATTGCTGAGCATCGTGTCATATGGTATGGGATGTCCCTTTGGTCACCTGGGGTGAGCTGTCCAGCTGTGTCCCCTCCCAGCTTCTTGTGCACCCCCAGCCAACTCGCTGGTGGGCTGGTGCGAGAAACAGAAAAGGCCTTGGCTCTGTGTAAGCCCTGCTCAGCAATAACGAAAACATCCCTGTGCTATCAACACTGTTTCCAGCAGAAGTCCGAAAGATAGCCCCATACTGGCTACTGTGAAGAAAATGAACTCCATTGCAGCCAAAACCAGCACACTGACTTTGTTATATGGTAGTATGTAGAGCACAAATTATTTTTTTTTCTTCTTTATATCTGGTAATATTTCCCCCCCACCTCTTATTATACAGTTTTCCAGATTTCTTCCTTACGAACCAATTGGCTTCAGTGGAACCTTAGAGTGCAACACCTTGAGGCAGGATACCCTTGTTAAATAATCTTTCTTGTGTTCAGTGTTGCCTCTCTTGTCTCTCTTTGCACAGGGAACTATGAAAAAAACAGACACAAACCACAGAACTGTTAGCAACCGTGTTATCTGTATACTGACAATATTCCTTAGAGATCCTGTTCTCAGAACAAATGCCTGACAGCCAATTATAATAATAATATAGGAAATAATTATATTTACTTATTAAAATGTAGATGTAGCTGATTCAAATGGGCTTTCTTCTTCTTCTTCAGTACAGGTTGATACATATATCCCTGACTGTCATTTTATAAACTGACATATATAAGTAAATATTTTGAGAATGGAAGAAATTCTGAAAAATTATGTTTTGCCTATATTTACCTGCTGCAACAAAATTTTCTTTCACTTTAGTTACACCCTTTTATGCCTCTAGCTGTGTGTACATTCTCAAGAGAATCACTGAGGAGAGAAATATTAGCAGCACAACCACCATATTTGAGTGAAAAATGGGAAATATTGAATGATGTATAAAGATTAACATCTTTGGTAAGATTATCTAATGTAGTTAGATGAGATATGCAAATTTTAAGGTGTTCAAGTCCCCCTTTTAATCTACAACAGAATCAGAAAGTAATTTTAACGTGATTTCTGTACAGTTAACTTGGTAAAGTTAGGCAGACCATATGAGAGGGAAAGTAGCCAGTTAGCTGTGGAATAGGATGGGACTGTGAATAGTGGAAAGCTTGGTAATTGTTTTTTTAACAATTCATAGTAAGAAACTTAAAATTCAGTCAAAACCTTTGCAATAGACAGTGAAATGTAAGAGCTATGCTAGTCTGTTTAGGAGGAAAGCTACTCTTCAGTAAAATAGCTCAAAAATAGTGCTTTTAATGGTCATATTTATTGCTATATTTGCAAAGTTCTTTCTGATAACAACCATATTTGAGAATGCAGCATCATGTGTGAGTACTTTGTCAGTCCTATCTTCCTATTTTACAAATAGAAGGAGCAGCCAGTCTGGTAGTGTTGACTGAAACAGATGACCACTGGCTGAGATAAGCAGGAGTTAAATTCTTACACCACATGTACATGAAACATGTTTTTCAGTGATCTCAATGATAGATTTTCTTGATGCACTTTATGTTAATGTTATGTTGGTTGGTACCAGTTTTAGTTAATGAGATACCATTCAGCATTTTATTTTGTATTTGCATGTATGTACTGAGTTACGAAAGACTTCAGTTAGAAACAAACTTAAAAACTCTTGTATATCTACGCAATAGGCCCTGTGAAAAATACCGATCTTTCTGAAACTGTTACTTAGTTTATTTTTTAAACCACATAGTCTTATGATTGTTGTATTTCTATTTCTAATCTCTCAGTAGATTAAAGCATAAAAATCCTGTTGTATTTCCAGTGCTCAAAAGATTATGTGTTGTGTGGATTTTATATTTGTGAAAATGTTTCACGGAGTATTAAATACTTGTTCAAGTTCTATATTGCCTTAAATCACGCACTGCTATAAAATAGCACACTCATAAGTAATGTATTTAGAAGAAATTATTTTGTACCAGTCTTTAAGAGAAGAGTGATAAGGAGGCTGTTTGGTGTGTGTCTGTCAAAATACTTCAAATCTAACATTCATGCTTTTCCGTCAGTTTGAGCTGCTTGGGTGGCAGCAGCTAAACTCTGAACACTGGTGGCCTGCTTTTCAACAGTCTCAACGTTACAGTCATAAGGGAAGTAAAGGCTAGTATTTGCTCTGCAAATGATGTCTTGTGGGTCTCAAAAGAATACGTTATTTCTTTGTTGAAAATTCTGACTTTGACCTGTAAACACACTTAGTATAAAATGAAATGGTTTTTCATATGGAGCGTTTTTTTCTAGATATACAATTGATGAAGTAAGATGTTTATGCCTTACATCGTTGTTTCTTTACGAGTAGGTTTGGTTGGTTAATAAGTTTTTTAGTAATAGTTTCTTTATATCTTCTAATTTCTGAATTGTTGGAGTAGGTGCAGCAGAGTCTTGCTGATGACTTTCTGATTGCTGGAGCTGCTGTAACAGATGTTGTTAGTCTTGTTCACACTTGAGGAAGGGGGAGATGAAAGCTTTGACAGCAAAAAACTTTCAGTAATCCTTCTTTAATTACACAGTGCTTGCTGTAAGCTCAACTGCATTTTTTAGTCTGAATGCAGGTTTTCCTGTCGGTTGTAACTTTTAGGTCTGCTTTAGGTGTACATATTTTTAACAACCTTTATTTACAACCTGGGTTATCTTCTGCATTCTGACTGACAAGTTATTTTAACTAAATTCATTCCATACTACATTTTCAGCAGAGTTAAGTACTGTTAAGAAGATAAATATGAGAGTGATGCTGTAAAGAAACAGGTAATTAAAGACTTCTGGAACTTCAGGCAGACTTCTCAGTTGACAAAAATGGGATAAGACGTGACAGCATAGTTGCTGATCCAAAGCCTATTGAAGTCAATGGAGAGATTCCCACTGAATTTAGTCTGGACTGAGGCCACAATAAATGCTGTACTAAACTTGGACCCACTGACCTAATGCAACTTGGAAAATAGTGCCTGCTTTTTTAAGTTGAAAAACTAACAGTTCTTTCCCATCTAATTCTCTCTGTCTGCTCGTCATGATTTCTAATTTTTAAATTTCACACACTATCCGATTACATCAATTATATTAATTTTCTATAATTATGTAGTATCTTTTTATTTTTATTTTGTTTACATAGACTCAGAAAAGTATTGTTTTTGGAATTTTTTAGTTGGTAACCAAATTTGATAATTTTGGAAAATCAAGTGGAGAAAAGGTGGCATTTCTTGCTGATGTTTCTTTAAGACTATTTTATAGATGCAATGTTAACAAAGGCAATTTCTTAAAAGATGTAAGGAAGTACAAAAGGAGCTGGAGTTGTAAGCCTATTATGGACATGAATGGAGTGTGCTATTAATAGTTATAAATAGTGCTCAGAGTAGTCTCTTTTGTGCTTGTAGGCTGTAGTGACCTTTCTATGGCTGTGCTGGGACTTCTCTTATTAATTCATGTCTTGATGGAAGTTACGTACCAGTGTTCCTCCTCCATTGCAGCTGTTTTGTAAACATAGTGATAGAAATAACTCTAACCAGTGTGTTGTACCAGATTAAAATCTCCCTACTGACTTGCTGAGCTGCATTACAATAAACAGATGGTTGTCATTTGTTAAAATGTCTCTTAATGATTTCTTAATCTTGTATAAATTAAAAAAATATGTTAAAACAATTCTGAAAGAATTGCTCTGCAGCAAACACTTCAAGGTGCAGTTTTGTTGAAGAGTGCAGTAACTATCTTCTAAGCACAAAATTAGTGGCAGTGCTTGTTTGTTTGTGTTCATGAGTGATTCCAATGAATCACTAGTCCTGTTTATATGCAAAACTACAAACTCTTCTGGAGAGTGTAATTTCTCCTATGCATTGGAATAATTTTGGGTATTTATTGGAAATGTTCTGAGGTCAAGCTTAAAAAAAATGTTTTGGCACATTTTACTCATATTGGGCCAATATGGAATAAATTACTACAGGACCAGCAAAGTCAAGGTTGTTAGATCTGCAAAGACCAAAAATAAAGAAATGTGCTATGGAAATATTGAACCATCTACAAAACAACCTTTGACTCTTACTGCACAAATTAATTTTTGCTTTAATAATTAATTTTAGTAATTAAATATAGTCTTAGTGATTTCTATGTGAGTCAAGGTGTGATTTTTGTTCTTTGTGTTCTGGAAGGATTTGATCCCAGTCTCTTCACCAACTTTTCTTAGCTATTTCTTAAAGAGATAAGATCTGACAAACAGACTCAGACTAAAGGAATTATCACTGAACTTTGCCTTTGACAATGGATAGAAAACTGTTTTTTTCACCTGTTATTTACTGCCAGATTCTCTCTGTCAGAGCTTTTGGGATTTCCTTAGCTGAAAATGAATTCTGGCCCATTCTACCTAATAGCCAGCAATGGACCAATTTTCTAGTAATTTTACAGTCCTTTTTGGAACACAGTTTTATTATTTTCTTTTGCTACATCCTGTGACAAGTTTCACAGCCTGCACCATATGTAAAAAATGCATGATTTGTTGTTAAACCTACTCACTGCTATTTAACTGGTTGGCTCCTTACTACAGGAAAGGGGGATGGCTGAAAATTGCACTCTTCTGCATCAGAGTGGCCTGTGTGAACAGAGCTGCGATTCTTGTAGTGTCAAACAGCCAGGCATGTTGGGTGCAAGGAGCAGCGCAGCAGTCAGTGCCCTTTGAGGATGCTCTGCCATCCTCAGCCTGCCCTCTCTTATGTGTGCAAGGCACTCAAAGCTTTGCTCCATAATTGAAATAGTGGATAAATTTTGAAACATTTTTGAAGGCATATAACTGCTTGAATATCAGTCTACTTACACGTAAGTGTCAAATGGGCCAGTTTTTCAGCTGTTAAAGTCAGTATAAATATTTTAGACAGATTGGATGTTGGTTTTCACAGTATGTAAGGCTGGTGCCTGACATGGCAGGCAGAGGGAGGGCATAATGGTGTCATCTGCAGGGCTGGAATTTTATCTGGGTGCCTTTGGATGCACAGAGATTTGACAAGTCTGATACTCATATTATTTTGAGGGGTTTTTACAAGAAACAGTTTCAGCCTGCGACAGGGTATACACAGTTTACACTTTTTATTAGTATTTCCAGCTTTCAAATTACAGTTTTCCAAGGTCTGTGTTGCTGGCAATGCAACAGGGGTCACTGTGTTCCACATTTAACATATGTGTGTTTTATTCTTAATGACTGATTTGCCAAAAAAAGTGTTTGCAAACTCTAGCGTTATAACTGCAAAAATCTTGGTAATGCTTTTTCCTTTCCTGCATTTAATTTAAAGCTGTTATGCTAGTTTGGTGGCTGCTCATTATGTCTGTGGGAATGCTTCTTTTGTGTTTAGCCCATTGTCTTTGTCATCAATTCCAGCTACTCAGTAGCAGCAGATTCAGCTTCATCGAATTTCTCTTACATACATTTTGCTGCTTTCCCCAGTAGAAAGCTTTATCCATTATCCAAATTGGGTTTGTGTCTTTCATTCTATTAGGACTATCAAGGATTTGTGGTAATCTTTTAAAAAGTATCTTGACTGTTGGACTTTTATTCAAACTATGGTTTGACTTTTTTACATACCTCCAGTAAATCTCTCATCATGTATCATCAAGTATACTTTTTCAAGTAAGAATCTGTAATACATAAACAGTCATATTTTTCAAGTGTTTAAAGGGATCATGGGAACATCTGGGTGGGTAGATAGATACCTTTTGTGAATCTTGTTGTATTGCTGTAATTCATGTAATATACTCTAGTGTCTTCCCAGATTCAGTGTAGCAGATTTTTCAGAGTGGAAGGAGCTGTTTGATTCAGGCATAATTCAGAGAACTCATATACACTTTTTATCAGTAGTCATGGCTTCTGTCTGTTTTAAACCCGATCCTTTGGCTGTGTCTGATTAACAGTTACGCTGTTGAAGAAAGAGTAGGGTCAAAATTAGCATCGTTCTGGCAATCTTCTTAAAAAGCCCATGGACTTTTAAAGACTGAAACTCTGATTACAGTTTCTCAGTGCCTTGCTGGGAGTCTTTTGTGGGGCTTGTGTCACTGCCTGAGTTATGAATGATCGTTAGGGATACAGTTTGAATTTTTGTCATGTAGATGGGCAACAGCCTGGAATGTGACCATCTTTTAACAAGTTTCTAGATGTTACTCAATGTGTCAATTTTTTGAAATTAATATAATTTAAATCAGATAGAGTCACCACAAAATAACCTCACTGACCATCCTTGTGAAGGAATAAAGTATGAAAGCAGATACTATCTTAAGCCATAAAATAAACCATAATATTTACCAATATTCAACAGTAGTAGTAGAGAAGCTGGTAGATTTTTTTTCCCCCAAATAATGACCCCTGACATAAAGGGTCTATGCTTACCTTACATTTTACTACTTTTTTGTTTTTTCAGGTCTCACTGTGTAAACAGGAAGTATTGCTTTATCATAACTTTAAAAATCATGATCATTTTTAGTAGAGAAAAAGTGATATTATTTCAGGTAGTTTTGTCTTGATATTGAAAAGAGAATGGATAGTTTGAAAAACTATTCCATATTGATTTGTCCTAGACAGTATTTATCAAATGTTGGGCACATTACAAAGTAAGTCCAGATGCACTGTATTCTGTGAGAAGCCTGTTTAAAGCAGTATGTTGAAAGAGTACAGTTTTGTACATGTACCCTAAGAAAATACGGTAATAATAAGATATTTATACTGATGTTCTCTCCGTCTTCTTGGGGAATTAACTGCAAAACAGTTTGCTCATAACAGAGAAACTTTTGGAAATATTATGTAATTTTGTATCTTCCAGAGATAGAATGTTATGATAATGGATATGTTATCTCTAGTCTAGAAACTCCTACTTTCCACACTAGGGCTATCAGCCAGTACAGAAGAATGAAGGCACGGAAGAGATGGGGAATATTAAAGACAATAGCAAAAAATAAAGGGTAGACTAGGCTAATAAATATTAATTTTAGGAGTGAAATAGTTTTTGTTTTGTTCTGGAAAAAGGTTTTGTGCCTAGTTTCTTTCTTCTGCTGTTCACAAGCAAGAAGTTAAGCATGTGGAAGATACAAATAGTGCATAATACTATCTAGAAAAAGTGGGAAAAATACTGCGAGAAATGTAGCTTGTGGCTTAAGTAAAAAATGCTTACACCTAGTTGATCTGTATGTAAGGCCTCAGGCAATTTTCTTAATGGATTTTTTGTGGGGCTGCATGGAAAAAAATGCAGCTGTTTAATATCATCCAAAACAAAAATAGACACTTCATGTTTAATGAAAGCTACAGGAAAGATTTTCCAGGGATTGTGAAACCATGTTCCTTTTACAGTTAAATCCATTGTATCTGCCCAGTACTATCAAAGAATGGAAGATTTATTTAAATTGCTAAAACTGGGATAAAATACTTATGCAGAATTGTATAAGTGTCGTATTGAAGCTCATAATCACAATAGAAACAAATTCTTGCTTTTGGGTGATCTAAAATCCCAGCTGTGGGTGCTGCAGCTGAGAAAGACTGCATCAGGGGATGTAGTTTCACACCCAGATGAGCTTCTCTCTGTGATGAAGCTGTGAAACCCATAGCTAAGCATTGCTATTTCTTGCAAGCAAAGCATACCTTTAGCTCCTTTTACCTTTGGATATCCTAGTTTACACTTACATGTGGAAGGCTTCTGAGGCAGTGTGAAGATTTTGTCAGAAGCTTTTGCCATCTGAGCCTAGAGAGACCTATCACACTGGGTGTATACAAACAAGCAAAGAAAAGAAAAAGAAAAAAAAATAAAGAGCTCCAGAGAACGAGACATCGAGGTGTGTGGTATTTGGCTGCCTAGGAATTGGCACCAAGAGCCATCTGAGGTGTAACATGTAGATGTGGTGCTTTGGGACATGGTTTAGTGGGTTAGGTGGTGTGGGCTGACGGTTGGACTTGATGATCCTTGAGGTCTTTTCCAACCTTGGTGACTCTGATTCTATGAGGGCAACTGCAACTGCTAGCATGTATGACACAGTTCTTAGAGCAGAGTGACATCTTTTTCAAAGGGTTCATCAGCTATCCCACGGTACCTTAAGTGACACCAGGGATGATTTCTGTTACCTACATGGCATTCAAGTGTCATTTTAGGTCCTTTACCCCTAGGGGCTACCCTGTAAAGCCTCCCCAGAGGCTTTAGGTCTTTTTGTCATAGGTAACACAGGGTGGAAGATGAATGATTGAACAGGCAAAAGAGGCTGAATAAAGGGTAAAGATAGCAGTGTTTGAATTAAATAAAGGTAATTGAGAAAGTTGGATTGATGATGCTGAAAGAATTAAGGCACTTTAGATATGAATAAACACTGAATAAACCTTACATGAAATTTGATATAAAAGAAGAAATGGAACAAATTAACTGATTCAGAAGTGTAAAATGGTATACTTCATGTAAGGACAGAAATCACTAAAGCACAGTAGATGCTTTTTTTTAGCTGTTCTGGCTAGAAGTGTAATGCTGTTTTATTGGTATTGTAACTGCATATGTGATAAATACAAACAATTTAAAATAAGTTTTCTGTAAAGATAAAGAAAATAAAATCTTGAATTACAACCCCTTTTTCTTATTTCGTATGAACAAAATGTTGCTTTGCAAAGGTGAGACATCCCAAAGGCAATTTTTTTCCATAGGGCAGTGAATAATGAGTTATTCCATAGCATTGATTCTGCTACTCCCCGTGGGTTGTAGTTTTCCCATTTGTAGTAGTTCCAAACATTGTGTTTCCCTTAGTGGCAGAAAAATTGCATGATGAATCTGCTTCGTATTAAGTTTTGATTAAACACAGGTGTTTGTGATAATTTTAGTTACAATATACTCTTCACAACAATTAAGTTTTTATCTTACAAACAGAGTAAAACTAGTTGCTTCACTTCATGCTTTAGAATAAGAATACATTTTTTGGTAATCAGAGTAAGGTTTCTTTGATAGTTTAGTGTTATGTCGCCCTATTAAACATAATTTCCTACTAAAAGTAAGGATTTGTACTGCATGTGAAATCTCTGTTTAGGAGCAAGACACATTTCCAAACCTTGGTTTGGTTTTTGACCTGGAAGTTAGGGAAGAAGCTCAGGATATCTGAACTACCTTTTAAACCTTGTCTTCTGGGAACGTGCAAGTAATTCTAATTGGCATAACCAGAGATTATCCATGTAAAAGCAAGTAATAGATTGGGAATAGATAATGAGAAGGAAACCAAATTTCATTTTTTAGGCATTCTGGAGCTGATCCAGAAATTAGTCTTTGTAATTACTGAACCATGGAAACTGTACAGAAATATAACTCTCATGGGAAAACCTCATTCTTCATGATCAAATTAGACACTTCATTCTCCTTCTTTTGTGCCAGTTGACTTAGAATCATAGAATCATGGAATGGTTTGGGTGGAAGGGACCTCAAAGATCATCAAGTTCCAACCCCCCTGCCGTGGGCAGGGATACCCTCCACTAGCCCAGGTTGCTCGAAGCCTCATCCAGCCTGGCCTTGAACACCTCCAGGGATGGGGCATCCACAGCTTCTCTGGGCAACCTGTTCCAGTGTCTCACCACCCTCATGACAAAGAATTTCTTCCTTATATCTAATCTAAATCTACCCTGTTTCAGTTTAAAACTGTTACTCCTCATCCTATCACTACACTCTCTGATGAAGAGTCCCTCCCCATCTCTCCTGTAGCCCCCTTGAACTACTGGAAGGCTGCTATGAGGTCTCCCCAGAGCCTTCTCTTCTCCAGGCTGAAGAACTCCAACTCTCTCAGCCTGTCCTCATATGGGAGGTGCTCCAGCCCTCTGATCATCTTTGTGGCCCTCCTCTGAACTCATTCCAACAGGTCCATGTCTTTCCTGTGCTGAGGACTCCAGAGCTGGATGCAATGCTGCAGGTGGGGTCTCATGAGAGCAGAGTAGAGGGGCAGAATCACCTCCCTTGAGCTGCTGGTCACACATCTTCTGATAGAACCCAGGATCTGGTTGGCTTTCTGGGCTGCAGGCTCACATTGCTGTCTCATGTTGAGCTTCTCATCTACCAGCACCCCCAAGTGGAGAATAACTGAAAATGTCCACCGAGTGAACTCTGGGAATCACTCACTTTTGCAGAAGTGAAAGATTCATTCTTAGCTGTGTGAATGTCAATGAGCCATGAGAGAATTTTAAGGGTCTGGACTAGCTCCCACTGAAATAAGAGCCTCAGTTTACATGTACTTCAGTAGTGCAGAGTCAATCACAAGTGAAAAGAAAAGGAAAAAAGAAAAGGAAAAAAGAAAAGAAATATGACTTAGTTTTACAATTGTTGTTCTTTGGGTTTTATGCTTTGCTACTGATACAAACGTAAAGCTAAATGTCTTGTATCAGCAATTTCTTTTAGCCAAGAAAGTTCAACACAGCTCAGCAGGACATTGTGTTTCTTCTTTTAGGCATGGTTATATGATGGTAAATCATTTGCTGTGTTAGATAGGTATGTGGAACCATCTTCTCTCAGCCCTGCAAATAGCATAGAGGTGTAACCATGGAAAGCTTTTGTACATCCTTTCAGTATGACAAGGTTGCTGCTTTGTGGGACGTTTTTTCACCATATATGAAATTCTGTTTTGTGTTACAGGTACAAATATTTATAATTTATTTTTATATTTTACAGCTATAGAAATTAACTGTTAAATAATAAACTGAGAACTCATGGGCAAGTCCACAAATTCCTAAATGTAGTGATAAATATGCCCTATTTCCCATCTCTTTATTTGTGCAAAAGATCTAAGATGGTTTTGGAGAAAAGTTTAGCAAGAACAGTTGTGTTACACACTGTGAGTTGCAGAATGAGGCATTGTTTTCCAGTAGCTTTATTATATTCTTTGATCTGTTCTTTTAATGACAAGTACATTGGCATTTTGATGACCTGTAAAATGCTCAGGGTGTCATTTTTGACTCTTGTGCCATTGACCAATGAACTGTTCTTGCTTGATGGGG
The DNA here is from genome assembly GCA_013400615.1 of Syrrhaptes paradoxus. Classification (NCBI taxonomy): domain Eukaryota; kingdom Metazoa; phylum Chordata; class Aves; order Pterocliformes; family Pteroclidae; genus Syrrhaptes; species Syrrhaptes paradoxus. The sequence continues at coordinate 56,678 of VZTO01027457.1, forward strand.
TCATTGTTAACTAGAAACTGGGTGTAAACTGGAAAACAATGGAACTATCTTTTCCAAGCCAGCATTGCACAGATGTAATCCATATGGAAACGATCAGGTTTTTCCTGGTTGTTACATTAATGTCAATTTTTTTCCCACAGAATGCATTTGTTTTGGTGGTGTCTAAATCAGTCCTCCTGTTTTCACTGCAGCATATTAATTTCAATACTAGATTAAAATATAAAGTCTGTAAGACAAATTCCAATGCAAGTAAGAACAGTGTCTGTCCAATAAATTTGAATAGTTTTACTTGAGAGAAAAAATAGGTTACATGAATGTAGACTACAGTTTTAAGTATATATGGAGTTTTGTTTTAAGGCTGAATTATGTTCAGTTAAACAATCACTGTAAGAAAACTGTGAGATATACTGTAGAACTAAATGAGCAGTAATGCTGAGGAAATGACAGAGATCTTCAAGTATTTATGGAGGTGGAAGTTAGCATACATCAAATATAGATTGTGTTCTGTTACAATCATTGCATTTTAGATAGGAAAATAGGATTGGTTATAATTGTGGTCCCGTTGAGCAGGACTTTTGCTTTTATGTGGGAATTTTATAAATAATGAAATGTGGTGTCTTTCCCTGTGTCAGACAGGGTTTTCAGTAAAGCGTTGCAGCCCTTAGTGGGCAACTGGGAGCATGTGAGCCTGCCCAGTGGCAGACATGGACTCCTGGTACAAGAGCACTGGGACGCGACTGAACATTAGTGTTTCACTGTATCCCCAGATGAATTAGTTTGCATGTTTCCAGCTGAAGATCTTTTATGTGTTTTTTAATTTTCTATTTCCTGCCCATATTTTGAATCATAAAATCATAGAATGGTTTGGGTTGGAAAGGACCTTAAAGATCATCAAGTTCCAACCCGCCTGCTGGCAAATGTTAAATTAATGAGGACATGAAGTGGCAGGAGGGGGTTATATATTATTTTCTGGAGAAACTATTCCATATATTTAAAAGGGTTTTTTTTTCTCCTCCTCAGGGAATTCCTGGAATCCCTGGAAATCAAGGAGCAAAAGGACAAAAGGTATTACTAATGGCTCAAAACACAGTTAAAACCTGTGCATATATACACCCATTCCAAAGTAAGGGTTCAGTCTGTACTCAGAGGAGAGTTTTCATAATGGGGATTTGAGGACATCAAATCATGCTGCAACTGAATGGAGACATGCTCCAAATTCTTTGTGGCATGTTTGAAAATCTCTCTTTAGGTTTTATTTCAACTATTTCAGAAGGAATTAATAATTTCAAAGTAACAAAGTTGATTTTATAATACTTTGAGAAATAATCCTAATAAAATAAATCTGCATAATTAAAGACTATTTAACAAATTTGTTAACTATACATACACTAATCACAGAACTCTTCTCTTTATGTAAAAAATACAGGGTGAAATTGGACCACCGGGTCAACCAGGAGCAAAAGGGTCACCAGGGGATACTGTAAGTTTGCAAAATGGTGTTATTATGAAAAAATAATTCTGATGCTGTCATTCTCTATTTATAATAAGCAAACAAGCAATGGCAAATGCAGGAGCAACCTATCATTTTCAAGTTGGCAAATATGATCAAACTCCAATCTCTGAATCCCTCCCCAAAATATTATATACCCATTCTTTTTTAAATTGTTGATTTCCTGACTGCACATTTGATAGACAAATCCAGCAGACACATTAGTTTGAATTTACACTCTGTATTAATTAACTTTGAATTAATTTTGAAAGTACTCTGGTAAATTTATTTTGAAAGTTAAGACCAACTTAAATTTTGTCATAGTGTGCAACGGGTTTCTGAAGAAAATTTCAGGATGCTTTTGTCATAGTGCTCTTTTGACAAAGACTGTGAGAATAACTGAGATCACTGAATTTCTAAACTGCTTAGAGACACATTTTTATTTTGGAATGTAGGAAATGGAAAATAATTCAATCTTTTTAGACTTTCCAGCTTACTACATCTTTGTTACTGTCTGAGTAGGGTGATTTCAGTTTTCTTCATAATCCTTTAGAAATCACAATAGTAAAATAATTGTTCTGAAAGTTGGTGCGCGTATATATAGATTTTTAAAAATGGAAATTTTAAAGGTAGAAAGGACAGCTGCATAAAGCTTGTTAGACATCTTTTGTTAATTAGTAGGAATTCGTCACTGGTTGAATATATGCTGCCTTGAAAAATAATTATCCCTTCTACTGAAGAGTTCAATAATGTTTACGTGGTTCCATCATTAATCATCCTCACTGTTAACATGTCTTTTTGCAGTCTTCATTTTGTGCTTGAGATATTTTATTTGCTGATATATTTTATAGTTATCTTTATTTTGCTGACTGAAATGCTTCTGACTTTGCTGAGAGCTACATGGTTTTGCATCATAAATAAGCAGTTTACTGTGACTTTTCATTTAGTCAAAGAACCTATGTTTCACCCTATATTCATTTTCAAACAGATCAATGTAGACTATTACTGCTGAACCAAGTAAATACTGTAGAATGAAATAAAAACCGTAGAGAATGAAGTACAGAATTAAGACTGATGGTATTATCTCTATGGACAACAGAGCACTAAATGCCTGAAAAGTTTTAACCTTGTAAGAAATATGTTGTTTATTCTTAGTATATATAGCCACATGGTAGTATAAGAGATGTTACACAGTTGTGTTTAGGCTACAGAATCAGTAACACTTGTCAGGGAAAAAATTAGATAACACTTCTCGATTTGTAGCTGAATGGCATATGCAAATATTTTAATGTGCAACAACACTGGGAAGAAGATCACTTGCTTTTTTCTTGCCTTTTTGCCTCATCGGAAGATTCACTATATGTTGGGCACGTAATAGGCTTATCCATTCCCCGTCCAAATACCTGAATCGAGAAGTAACAGATTCTTATAAATTCTTTGACAGTATTACTTTGATAAGTAAGAGACTAACACATGAACACTTTTTACAAAAATTAATCTCAGAGTAATAATTCTCTTGCTAATTGATTCTGTCTGAAATGGAAAGGTAAAAGGAAGTAGTAAATGAAATTATCTGGACAAAGCTGAGGGATTTGAGTAGCATCAAGAAGGAAATGCTCTGGATAGAGCTTCAAAAAAATAATCAGAAATAAGTAGATGGATTTAATGAAATGGAAGAAGAGGCTGAGAAGCTTAGATAGTGAGGCCTGCGTTGTAGGTACAAATGGCACTGACAGTTTTATTCCTGAATAGGGAAGCTGTGGATACAAGGTGCAATATTCCTTCTTTCAGCAGCAAAAGACAAGGCTATTGCGAATGTATGTTTCTAGCCCATCAGCGTATTTGGTGTGGAAACTGTCAGTGAAAGCTGTGCACTGTTCTCTCTGCTGCCCTTGCCATTACTTTTTGGCAACAGATGAGAGTACATTGCCATAGGTTCTTGGATTTTAGCACCTGATAACAGATTATATTGTTCAGTTTCATAACTTGCCTCTCAGTTTATCTACCCCATCTCTTTTTCAAGGTCTTTCCCCATAAAAATGCTTCATCAGTAGTGAATTTCCACTTGACATCCAACTGTCAAACTGGATTTCAGCCATTCAAAAAGACAAAAGGGTTTCAGATTACGCTTTGCAGTGTTAAAAGTAGAAGAAAGGGAGGGATCTCACTCTGCACTTAAAGAAATCTGTACTTATATCTGTAAGGTCAAATGCAGGATAGTCAGTGGTTCTCTGAAAGGGACTTGGTGTTCATTTCACAGTCATCAGGATGCCTACTGTCACACTGCTAAGGCTGTC